>JACJUY010001807.1:0-27690 GCA_014220935.1 Platorchestia sp. MABIK
TAGTCTGGAGGCAGCTTTTCTCAGGTCTTGTGGAGGTCCGCGGCTTGCCGCTGGGATCACCACAGCTGTGTTCGAATGAAGCTATACCAACCTTCAGTCGCATGACTTCAAATTTTGACTGTTTAAACTATTTTCATTTATGAAAATTTTCATTATTTTCATCCATGCAGTTTTTGTAATTTAAATTTTTTGGCAGTTTTCACGACTTTCATTCTCAACTGTTTTCACTATTATCTATCTTGGCTGTGGTCATTATTTTCATTTTTTGACAATTTTCACTATTTTTATTTTTTGCCGTTTTCACTATTTTCATTCACTCAGTTCTTATTATTATCACTTTTGGTATCTATTGCTCTTCCCATTCTTGGCAGCTTTCCTATTTTCATTCTCGGTTGTTGACATTGTTTTCATTCCAGACAGTTTTTAATACTTTCATTCCCGATAGTTTTCACTACATTCAATTTTTGACACTTCTAATCTTCTTAATTTTTGAAGGTTTTCACTTTTTTCATTCGTGATTATTTAACTATTTTCATTCAATACTGTAGCTACTATTTCCTTCAGTGACTTCATAAATGATCAGTTTTCTGCAGTCGCGCTGCAGCCTAACCGAAGTCAGCCACACACCACGTGGCTGAGATCAGCCAATACCTGGTCTGGGGTTAGCCAGTACACTGCCTGCAGTCCGCCAATACTCTACCCAGGGTGAGTCAATTTTACATAGCTAGCCATAACTTTCAGCCAATACTCTCCCTAAGGTTATCGAATACCATGCGTGAGGAAGGCCTATCCTTTGTCTGAGGTCACCCAATGCTCTGCCTACCAGCCAATGATGTGTCTGAATTCAGCCAATACACTGACGTCAGCCAATACTCTGAAGTCAGCAAATACTTTATTTGAGGTCACCCAATACCCTACGCCTCTCATCCAAACAAACGATAACAAAATTCACTAGAAAAACTCAAAAGGTTTGCTGTGCCGTGACACGCTAGGCCGCTCACACGCACAATTAAATAAACTGCTCATCATGAATTTTGTTAGCTAAACACTCGATGAAATTCTGCATATCGCTCGAATTCGCATAAGTGGAGTGACAGACAGAGCCCAAATATTACGACTACACTCTAAGATCCGGCTTTCAGTGTAAACTGATGAAACTGATTCTATGAATATTTTTATTTATTTCGTTAGTTGAGAAGCTTCTAAATGAAACTTATACTAGAATTAAGTCAGCCCAATTAAATTGAATAAAATTATTCTTTTTCCCTAATTAAGGAAGACTTTTAAATGGCTGTGCTCGTTTGAGTAAATTATTTCCAAAACTTCGCTTCCGTGACCTAGCCGATGCTGAACCTAACCCAGAAGGCTTCATCGAGCGCAGCTAAAAACATCGAAAATTCATCACCATGATCTGTTAATTGTGCATTGACTTCAACTACAGTAGAATTAGCGCGGCTGAAGTTTCCTTAAGCAGTAAGGTGTACGAAATCTCCTCACCGAGACTCCCAGCTGTGACGGCATCCAGACTCCTTATCTGAGATGTCATCTAGGCTCCCTCTCTCAGATTTCATCCAGACCTCCACGCTGTGATATCATCCAGACTCCCTCTCTGAGATCTCATCCAGACCTCCATGCTGTGATATCATCCCAACCCCCACACTGAGATATCATCTAGACCTCCATGCTGTGATATCATCCAGACTCTCCGAGATTTCATCCAGACCTCCATGCTGTGATATCATCCAAACCCCCACACTGAGATATCATCAAGACCTCCACCCTGTGAAATCATCCAGACTCCCTCTCTGAGATATCATCCAGACCTCCATGCTGTGATATCATCCAAACCCCCACACTGAGATATCATCTAGACCTCCATGCTTTGATATCATCCAAACCCCCACACTGAGATATCATCTAGACCTCCATGCTGTGATATCATCCAAACCCCCACTCTGAGATATCATCCAGACCTCCATGCTGTAATATCATCAGACCCTGACACAGCGATAGCATCAGAGCGCTATCAGCGCCTTACGAGCGAGATGTGATTTGCTGATAGAGCCACAAATCTTTCCTCTAATCAGGGCCTTGCATTAATGAGCTCCACTGCTATACATTAATGAGCTCACAGCTCGAAGCACAACCTCCACAATGAGCATATGACGAGATGTGAGTGTGCGCACACTCTTGCCGCTCTTGTTTGATTTAGTGAACACCTGTTCTCTTGAAACTCTGAGCGGTGGGGTGTGTACGGTGGCTGAAAGAATGCCATTGGTAAGAAATCATCCACGATCCAAACAAATGGAAACGCTTGAAAATGAATAATTTTCATGCTTTTTATCTGGTAATACTGCCACTAAAAATTTTAGGGCAAGGCCTACTGACTTACTCTAATGTGAGCACAAGCGCAGGTGCCCGTACTAGTTGGTTGGAAAATATTGTAGGTTCAGTTAACCAGCCAGAGCCAGGACGCAGAGGTAAGAATTGAATTCTTTCAAAAAACAGGATGAGAATCAAGGTTTGAAACGGCATTCCGTGGATTTACTTACCATCAGTTCTAAATATACTCACACAACGGCGCTGCTGGTGACGGGATACTGAACATTCCTCTACGGAACCAACACCGTAACAATAAATCATGCCGACCGTTATACAATCGTAGGTTCTGATGCGAGGTAGAAAAGCTTGTAAAGAGTTTTTTGCAGGCATTCGCTTAGTAATGCGCAAAATTTTGGTAGCGGAAATAAGCATCTTTTTATAGCACTAACTTCAATGCTAGTCTTGTTCGGTTCAATAGAGTAATTTCAGGACTCCTATAGCGTTTTACGAACTTAAACTTATTTTTCTGTGTTTTCGTGGGTCAGGAGACTATCTTCAGTAGTTATCGCTTTTGCTGAAACACTATAGCCTCAGTTGTCTAAATATCTTTTCGGTCGCAAGTATAGAGACTAACTTTAATAATTTAAATATTTCGTAGGTCAGAATATTGGTTCAAGCGATACTCATCCCCATCAATAATCTATATTGCTCGCAGGTCAAAAGGCTTTAATTAGGTCACAAGACTATCTTTAGTCTTCCAAAACTGATCACAACGTTTCGCTGTCCAAAAAATAAAAATCTTTATCTGTTTGTAAGCGCTTCGCTTGTTAGGGAAAAGGAGCGTTAGATTTTAATGTTCGAAGACCGCAAAGAAAGGCCATGGAAATGGAGAATGAAATTATGGGCACATAAGTTCAATGAGCGCATTTGAGAATGAGCCAGGGCACATGAATGGCATTCTATATTAGCAACGCATTGATTAAGGCAGTTTGTATAGTAATCAAAGCAAATATTTACAAAATATCAAATAAGACCAAAGAAGATCGACTGAATCTGTTCAAAGTTGGCTGAACACAAAACCAAAGGAGTTTAACCTCTTGACGTGGCACATCAGCTGTGCAGCATGTGGAACATGCACATGCGTGTAAAGTGAAATATTATTTAACCATTCTGCACAGTGTGTGCCTAGTGTAGTGTACGTTCAAGTAATTGAAAAAAAAAGACTTTTGATATTTTGTAGGTCCAAAATTTCGGAACTTGAAAAGGTATCTTTGCAGTACATTTAAACAAGTCATTGCTCCTCCTGCAAATGCTCATTTCCATCGCAAAATTCCGATGAAGCTACTCGCCAAGCTATGTTGTATCAATTGATTTGGCAATTTCAAAAGAGCTGATGTTCCACAAATGACGTCCAAATTGCACTTCACAGAAGTGCTTTTCTGTTTCTTTGATTCTAAGCTCCATAAATTGCAGCTTAATAGGCGCTTTGGTGTTAGGGCACAACTTACTATCATAATGGATTCTTCGTGATGACTTACCCACAGTGCACACACACACCCGTACTCAAAACTTACACAAAATTTTTACCCAAATCAAAACGCATGGCTTGGTAACTGTTTTGGGAAGTTTCTTCGTATATGCCGCTTACCCCTTTGACACATACACATATATATGAGCATACAAAAACCGCGTATTTAGGAAACCGAACACAAGAATTCGCTCTAGAATTTGCCTCGTCTTCAAAACTTGTCCGGCCGGCGACTGGCATTCGAAGTCCACACCACTTTACTATCTAAAACGTTCGTTAGTTCCATTATAGCATAGCAAATATGGAAAATTATGTGTGCTCCATCAATTTTTCATTCTAAATTTAATATTTCGTCCAATATCGGATTTTTGTGACACGTTCTGATTTTAGAAGTTTTCAAGATATTTCAGAGAATAGTAAACAATTATCAAGAAGGAAACTTATCTTATAAAATATTTATCGGGTTATAACGAACGTTATGTCTGTTTTTTGAATGAAAACAATAGAAGAGAAATTTCTTAAATCATTAGGATTATCACCATTATTGTAAATGAAAATCTTCTCATCTTGCTATGAGCTCTTTGATCCTTACTTCATTGAATTTTTTTAGTTTTAACTTGAAAAATAGAAACCAACTTTATTTTAACATTTTCTCTTGAAGTAAGCCTTTGTCCTCATGAATGATTCTGTAAGCTTCCAAAGAGAGGATAATCTGTCGAAGCAAGATCAGGAGAATACGGTGGAAGAATCAAAACCCTCCAGTCAAATTCTTCAATGAGATTCTTAGATGCTCTTGAAGTGTGGTGTCTGGCACTGTCATGTAGCGATTTTACTCCTTTTCTGTTTACCAACGAAGGTCGTTTTAATTCAAATATCTTGGCTACTGGCAGTGCACATCAGAAGTTATTGTATGATTGTCACTTAACAACTAATGAAAAACTAATGAATCCTATCACACAAACAAAATAAGTTTTTCGGATGCAGACCACGTCGGTTCTCTAAGGCTGAGCCACAGTCTTTTAACATTCTTGTAAAATATCCCTTTTTCACCTCAGTAACGATTCTGCCTAAAAATAGTGTTTGAAGTTGACACAAACGCAGTGTGATGCAGCAGTCCACTAAATTTTACCTGCAGTTAGTGAATGTTTTCTGAAAAATCGTGTGGAACCCAAAGTTCAGCCTTGGAGATTTTACCATGTCTTACCAATTCACGACAAATGATCATTTGGCTCAAATGAAGCTCCTTGCTCACTTCTCTAGTTGTTTGGGAAGGATCGTCATAAAAGACGGCCAGCAATTCCACAGAATTTAATCCGTTGGAGTGTTTTTTCTTAGTTCTTCCTTAGGCCTGAAGTCATCCTTTTGAAATGTGGAAACCCTCTTTTACAGACCCTTTTGGTGACCACATCATTTCCATACGTGTCATTGAGCGATCTTGCTGCTGAACTTTTCGTACTTCTGCAATTCGTGCAACAGAATGTGCCTAATGTGCTCTTTTCGCGCAGTCCATTCGGGTGAATAATAGTTTTTTACTCTAACAATATTTATCTCAAAATTTGAAATAAGAAATAATGTTTTGAGGATTTAGATAGTCGCTCATCTGTTATTTATAAGTTAGATTGGTATAATCATGTACTAAAATTATGACTACAGCTTACACAGTCAACACCAATTTGATGTTTCGAGGAGGATGTGTCCCTGCTGTGGATTTGATCCGTATGTATGAGGGGTCATGCAGAATGGCTCTCGTGGCCTCCTGATTTCAGCATCTATGACTTCTTTCTCTAGTGATATATTGAAGAAAGGATATTCAGATATCACTCTCAAGCCCTACTGGAGCCAACGGAGCGGATTCCTGAAGAATTTATCACCACATTTCACAAGATGTGTGGACACGCTGTAATTATGAAACTTCTGAGATGGACTGCCAGCAGCAGAGCGCTGCCAGGGGAGGAGCTATGGCCCACCCCGATATGTTGAGCTAGGGGCCAGTTTCAGTCGCCGTTTTAAGTAAAAGAAGAAAAAGATTGCTGATGCATTACTGGCCAGCAGGTGTGGCAGCAAAGGGCCACTATGTTGGGGACAACATTCTCAGTACTTAACGAGTGTAAATGACATGTACAGCTGACCTTTAAGTGTATTAATATTTCTTCTCCTAAGACTTCCACTAACTTTCGATGACTTCTGCAGCTGGTTGAGTCAGTTACGTTGCACACTGCGTATACTCAGGAGTTACAGTCTAGTTCGCCTAATCCTGTAAAGCAGCCGACTACTACAGACTAAAGTTACCAAGGCACTTGGAAAATGCCTTCAAGACGACGGCCACTCATGTGCAGCCCACTACGGCTTTTACTCCCACGCCTGATTTCAATACCGGAAGGATGCCTTCACAACGTGAGATTTTGAATGAACATTATTCTCTTGGGCTTACTTGGGATTGAGGTCTCATGCCTTCACACTCTTACTACGTGACTCCAATTAATTAATCTCACATACCAGGAGAGGAACCGAACCACCTTTTGGAGGCCAACAGCTGTCACTGCACTGACATCTCCATAACTTCGACACCCATAACCGGCACCTAGCACATCTTTGACAAGGAACCAACATCTAAATAGTACTCAACCTCTTCCTTGCATGTCTCAAACAACCAGCACCTAGTACAACACCTTTAACTTTTACGTCACTTAAAACCTGCACCCAGTACAACATGAACATTTATCCTTGAGAACAGCTCAAAAATGTGGTCTGAAGATAACAGGCGGATGCTCTCACTAGCATTTTTTTGGAGCACGTATTAGCTATTGTTAGGCTTAATACATGTTATATAATTACATCTGGGAACAGCAGCCAATTTGAAATAATGCCTCCTTTGTTAAGTTCATTTCCAAAATAGATTGAAATAGTCATAACAATAGTAGTATTAATAATGATTTCTTCGTCAAGTTTCATTTCTAAAATTAATTGAAATAGGCACAACGATAGTTCTAATGATGATAGTCTCTTATGTTAAGTTTTATTTCTAACATGGATTAAAATAAGTAATTAAAATAAAAATGATAATAATGATGAAATCGGTTCTTGAGTTTCATTTCAAAAATAGATTGAACTTTCCATGACCGTAGTTATAACAATAAAATAATTAAATAGTCATAACGATAGTTATAACAATATTTTTCCATGACACTCCACACATCCGTTTCCACCTCGAGCGCTAAACCCAAACTTCTCCCTGAGTTCTCACACAACTGGAAAGACGTCGCAATTCAGTCTGCATTTTTAATTCCAATGCAAAATGAAATTTTATTCCCATTCGAAAGTTTATCTCCTGGCGAAGTGTTCTCTAATCTGAGCCTGGAATATTTCTGCTGCAACACAACCTCAACAAAGATATTAGTGCCGTAAAGTTATCAATTGCCCCACCTACTGACGTAATTCTGCGTGTGTGTGTGTGTGTGTGTGTGTGTATAGTGCGTGTTCACTGGTGTCTCTGCATTAGCGTGTACATGTGTGCTTGTGTGAATTAGGAGTATGCAACTGTTTATGTATGAATGAATACAAATTAGGGTTATTAGACATTCAAAGAATTTTGCGGAATATATATATATATATATACTGTATGTGCATTTTATTAAAGCCTTAAGCAAATTTTTCTTTTTTCTCCTGTTTCAGCACTGATGATGAAATTTTAATAATTTCGAAACATATGCAATGATTGTAATGTTCGTTTTTACATTGGTTATTTTAATCTTTTCGTTGCAATTCCAAACTTATACAGCATCAGGAAGTACATTTGTTACAATTTCAGACTTACGTAGCATCAGGATGTACACTGGTGACTTCTATAAACTTACGTAGCATCAGGATGTACACTGGTTACTTCCATAAACTTACGAAGCATAAGGATGTACACTGGTTACAGCTCCAAATTTATACAGCATCAGGAATACATTTGTTACAGCTCCAGACTTATAGAAAGCATCAGCAAGTACAGTTGTTACAGCTCCAGACTTAGAAAGCATCAGGATGTACATTGGTTACCACTCGAGAGGTACGATGCACCGTATGAGCATCATCGATGCAGGTGATCAAACCGGAGGTCGTGCGAGGCAGCATCTGGTTGCGCCACAGGCATTTACGTAGTCAATTAACTTGTATAGCAATGATCTCATTATGTTGTGGACATCATTAGGTCTAAAGCTACATGGAGAGAATTTCCGCTTGAAATGCCAGGTCGATGATGTCACCGAATTTTTCAGAGACAGTGAATGGAAAATTTTACGGTATGGTAATTTTTATGTAGGTTGTATTTTTTGAGGTCTTCAAGATCGTATACGAGTACAGAGCACGTGCACCCGTCAAGAGCTCGATATTAACCTCACGTACTTGCACCGCTCTGCATCTTCAATTGCCGTTAGATGTATTTCGAGTATTCAATGAAGTGCTCCTGTGTATACAACACGAAACCTTTTTTCCGTGTGATCACACTAATTAATTTTTTGCTCAGAGAAGATGCTGGCTAGCAAACTGCTGAAATATTTTTCGTCTCTACCAGCACATTACAGTCACGCTGAAATGTTTCGTCTTGAGTGCTCTTCATGCGATGCTCTGTGCAAGATGCACGCAACAACCAGGGACCTGAAGTTCAGTTTTTGCGGCTGAAATCCACTCATTTTTTCTTTTTCATGTGTATAGCTGAAGCGACGTGCTCCCCTTCTGCGTCACAGTGAGCCCTCGGTTTACCTCGGCCAAATGCACAGGTGACCACTGACTGACCAGACGTCTACCTGCCTTAGCCTGCAGTTCTTTTCGCCACACCAGCTGGTGGTGACGACTATGGTGGCCCCTACGATGACGTCTCACACTACCGATGTTCTATCAACACATCGCCAGAAACTACTCGCTGCGGCTGGAATAGAATAGAATCGCTAGTACCGCGCCAATCTGAATAACGTATTTTTCTTCCTTTTTTAGTTCCATACCTACATCCCTTTTATTAATTTTTTCCAATAATTTGCATCAATTTATTTAAAAGAAGAAATCAATAATATTTCATGTGTGGGAAGAATTGTTTCATGGAGTTATGCATTTTACTGGATTCTTCAAATTATTGCTTTCAGTGGGCGTGAATGTTGCTTTCATCCTCATCCTCATTTTCTAATTTCTCTGTTTTGACTTTCAACATAATTGAACTAAAAGAACGTATACTTATCCACCAACAATTATTTGTCTATAGTTTTTACATTGGCTAACTTTGAGCAGCGATTATGTAAAACTTATTTCATCGAGCAACATTTGTCTGAAAATAAATGTCATTTAAAAATTCAAACAAATATGGAATTGTCGTAATTTTTAAATTTGGCAACAAGTCTCAATTAATTATATCTAAAATGGCACGACTTTCAGTGATATCGCATTCACTTACGCGCCGTTATCAGAATTTAGCCTTTCCTTGTCTCCGAAAAATTATACAGAATATTTGTCTTAATCCCTCTAAGAGATTGAAGCGATTCACTTAAAACAAAACACATGAATGCCAATGTATTTAGGTGGTATGGTGCTCCAACACTATTCATCTCATAATAAACAAAGCATTTAGTACTTGAATTTTTCTTTCAAAAAAAGAAGAACTGTAGTTTTCTTTTTATCTACAATTTTACAAGTCTAGTGTGATTCGGTACGAGCAACTATATGTGCTGTCGTCATTCGATCCTTTGAAATCAGGGTCAAAGAGCTCGCATCGCACGTCTGCCACCTCTGACGGCATCTCAAAGTCCTTTACTCCACTCGGCGATTCCACTTAAATTAATATCACCGGCTGGTCTACTAGGTCCATGTCTTTGTTGAAAATGTAATTAAAAAGATGCAGGAGAATGACTAAAGGTTTCATCCCTCTGATAAGGAAATAGAAATTCAATTTGGTAAGTTGTTTGTTTTTACTTTTAGAAAATCTTAGGACACGTTCTCTACACTTGAACAAGATATACATGTTAATACATTTACAAAAGTATAAAATAAGGCTGTACACGTTTGGAATAAGTTAGAAATCTAGTAAAGAGATCAAAGCGCGCGTGGGACGAATGAAAACATGATGGAATTTTTTAAGAGAACTGAGCTAGAAGATTGGATAATACTGCCTGCCGAGTGGTACAAACTAATCCTAAATTATTCAATACTAGCATTTTATTCAGAAATTTTATCTATCGCACACAAAGTTCGAAACTTCTGTGACACAAAACTCTGGTCCGTCGATGTGATACAAGCAGGACAACTTCATGTCAGTGGTAACACAACTTCATGTCAGAAGTAACACAACTTCATGTCAGAAGTAACACAACTTCATGTCAGAAGATACACAACTTCATGTCACAAGTAACACAACTTCATGTCAGAAGCAACACAACTTCATGACAGAAGTAACACAACTCCATGTCAGAAGTAACACAACTTCAGGTCAGAAGGAACACAACTTCATGTCAGAAGTAACACAACTTCATGTCAGAAGTAACACAACTTCATGTCAGAAGTAACTCAACTCCATGTCAGAAGTAACACAACTTCAGGTCAGAAGTAACACAACTTCAGGTCAGAAGTAATACAACTTCATGTCAGAAGTAACACAACTTCACGTTAGAAGTAACACAACTTCAGGTCATAAGTAACACAACTTCATGTCAGAAGTAACACAACTTCATGTCAGAAGTAACACAACTTCATGTCAGAAGTAACACAACTTCATGTCAGAAGTAACTCAACTCCATGTCAGAAGTAACACAACTTCCGGTCAGAAGTAACACAACTTAATGTCAGAAGTAACACAACTCTATGTCAGAAGTAACATAACTTCATGTGTGCAGAAAAATAATTATAAATTTTGGGGCAGCATGAGTCATGATTTTAGAACCCTTTCAAATATACACAAAGTTTTTAACGACGGAGAAATACTGAACGATAAACCTTGAAACACGGAGAAACATTGTGAGGTAGTTAAACGCAGACATGATATATCTATAATATTTTTTGCATTTAGATTTTGATAAAAGAAAAAAAGTTCTGAGAACTACGCACGGAAAATTAGGTGTAACAAAAGGTTAGGAATTTTCGTCAAACAACTCATTATTATGGAAGAAATCTTGACCTCCTGAGAAAATAATGATTTTGTAAAGCTGAGAAACACTTTATAGCGATTTTCTTTTTGAGCTTAATTTGTTGTAAAAATGTATTGTGCTTGTATTCAAGGTAGCGGTCTTGTAAAGTTACGACAAAGACTTCATAGATGCGTAGGAACTGATTGCAATGATAAGGTGAAAATATGCCCGACTGGCAGTGAGAATCCTTGCGTATTGAGAATAGAGAGCAGTTCAGCGGTTTCAAGTGCGGGTACATTCAAGTGACAGAAACCTAAAACCTTTCTTTTTGAAAATAGAGAGCATAGTCATTTTTGAGGCGATGCAGCATTGCCTCATCAGGATTCATACACTTTTTAGGATAAACTTAGGCAAAAATCGGCTTCTTCTGTAAAATTTCGCTAAAGTATCCAAAAGAGGTTAATCACAGAAAAATCTCAATACAGGAATGTAGACACATGTAACGTAAATCTGTCATTCCAACAACAACGAAATAAAGTTCATGAGCGGATTATTAAAACAACCTTAGTCGTAGATTTGTAGGCTTGAACATCTAGTATTTACACAGAGGGTGAATCATTTATGAAACACGGTTAAATACATTCTATCCACTCACACAGAATAGCCTCAGTAAAACGAGTTTGGTTCGGTAAATCAGTTTGATTTATTCTTAAAAATGTAGTATTAATTCTAATATGCAAATTTTACAGGAATTTTACAGATTTTCTAACGACTATCAACAGTTAAAGCTTTTAAATGAAACAAAACCTCGCGTGGCGAATGCGCCCGACCTCCCCAGTACGACAGTGTTGGATTGTCTGCTACGCAAGTAAAATCTCCTTTTTATAGGTCATGAACTTTTTATTACAGGAGTATATGGAACACAACTCCTGTGGCCGTGGCAAACATATTTCCTTCATTGAATGTTGAGGGTGTTAAGGTTACTGGTCAAAAATACAATTGAACTGGAAGCTGAACGTTGTAAATAAAACTGCATCGTGTACAGTAAATCTCACGGTAAAAAGAATGTTGTGGCTGGTTTTTGATGTGTATTTCGAAACGTGTTGTGAAGCACATACTAAGTTATCTTCTTGTCTCATTGAGTCATATGCAAGCTCAGATGACTGATACAAACTCATTTCATTTAATTTTTTTAGTTGATGCTATTGACTTTCCGTTTTGCATGTAGACACACTCTTTTTTATTATCAACGCACAGGTTCTTATTCTGAACACATTTCATCATCATTAGCACACAGTTCGTTATCATCCACACCCAGTTCATTATCATGTGCATAAAGTTCTTTATCTTCCAATGTGATTTACAAAACCCAATTACGGCGCCTCATTGGAGCTGCAACAAGGCATCGGCAATACCGCACCAAAATTATTCACTATATCTCGATGATAAAGAATCATAAGTAGAGCGCGTGTGTCTCCATAAGGCAAGCATGCCCAGAAACTGTTCGTAAAGCGCAATCACATTGGCATCGCTATCTGCACCATCTGCGGCCTGTGGACAACTCGAGCGCTTGTTCTGCACTGCCCAGTATGGAGGCCTCTGTGGCGGTGCCGCTCTCTTGCTCAGTGATGCTCGTGTGGACAACCTCCCGAGTTTGTAACATGAATTTTAAATGCGTCGTCATGTATGTTCATGCTGCCTGTATTGTGCGTGCTTGAAAACGTGCCATTTGTGGGTTGTTCGAGTGTCGTCTTGTGTGTCCTGAATCGAAAGAAATTTGGTTGAAGCGAGGGCGTTCAGCGACAATACATATCTTAAAAATGTTACTACCTCACAATCGATGAAAATTTAAGTTTGATTTTATATGATGAATTTATTAGGAAACTACACTGTTCACTGGCTCATCTACTCGCAACGCCGCTTTTCATAGAAATAATTTTTCTGGCAGTTCTAAAATTCGAAATACTAGACCACATATACAAGTAAATAACAGAAAGGTACAATGCGCATTACTAATGACTTCAAGTTCCATTTCCATAATGTGCCTAATTATGTTCAGCGAACACCGAACAGAAAATAAAACAATTCAGAAACCCCCTGCCTTTGAAGGAAAACAGTAAACCATGATGCACTCTGTAAGGTATGGCAGACCTAGCATAGCTAAATCCAGTTTGAGGGTTGAAGATTTTTGTGGTGCGCTGTACGAAGTGTTACAGAGTGGACGTCTCTGAAGCAGCTGGAATGTTAATGAAGAGCGGAGACTTCGCTGCCGAGATCCTGGGGCCGGCGGAGCAGCGCGCACCTCGCATCAATGTATCATGTATACGCAGAGGGGATGAGAGTAAAGGGCCGTTTACACGTGGGGACATTTTGGCCGTGAGACGCGACACGTGTATACGAGACTCACCACTGAGACTCATATTTATGTGTGTGTACACGAAGTTCCCTATTCGCCACGGTAGTTGCGAGGCTCTCGTGTGTCGCCCCTCACGAATTCGATCAGAGCGAATAGGGAACCTTGTATACACACACACAAATATGAGCCTCAGTGATGAGCCTCGTATACACGTGTCGCGCCTCACGGCCAAAATGTCCCCAGGTGAAAACATCCTTTAATACGTTCTCTTGTCGCTGCAGAGTCGAAACTAAAAAATTACAGCGGCTGTATTGGAAGCGCTCGCTCATCTTGCCTTTAAACAATTAAAAAACCAGACGAATAATGCTGGGGGAGAGCTGAAGTCAAAACTAAACTAATTCCCACGAGTAAACAAAGTCGATGAAAAATTCTCGAAACTATTCCCTCAAGTTTTGTCCATATTTTTTGCCCAAGGGGCCAGTAAAAGTGAAAGTAATATTTATGTTCTTGGAGCTGTAATTCAGTTTCCTTGCATGCCAACGTTTATCGCACACTTTAAATGGAATATTTTGTTAAAACCCGTGAAATATGTCATAAATTCTTACATTTATTTGACTAAATCCTCGGTTCTTGTACAGTATAACATTTCGTAAACATAATTTTGTCAACATTGAGTTCGCTCTTATTATTATCCTCTGAAGTCTAATATCGAAAAGCCTTAAGAGCATAACGAACGACTCAAACTTTGTTTAATTTCTAAACTAGAGAGCGACAGGCACAGGAGACATAGGCGGTGACGGTACCCTGGCTTTAGAGGAGTGAAGGATAGTGTGATTTCTAAGGTTCGTGAGCTTGCTAAATCCTTTGCCACACACTCCGCACTTGTGAGGCCACTGCCCGTTGTGTACGAACATGTGCGATCTCAAATCTCCAGGAGTAGGGAAGGATCTGGTGCACAGGGAGCATTTGTGCGGCTTCTCCTTGACATGCGTCATTTTGTGGTAGTATAGGTTGCTGGACGCAGTGAATCTCTTGCCACACACGCCGCACTGGTGCGGCTTCTCGCCACTGTGGATTCTTCTGTGAGTGTTCAATGAGCTACTCGTTGAGAATCCCTTGCCACACACGTCACACACGTGGGGCTTTTCGCCCGTGTGTGTGCGCATGTGTCTCTTGAGTAAAGACGGCCTGTCGAAGGACTTGCCGCACTCCGAGCAAGGCAGCATTGTTCTCTCTCGTCTCTTGATTGGCGCAATTGAAAGGGAAGAACTAGAAGAAGAGCTGTCGAGAACTCCACTGCTGCTGGAGGGGCTGATGGAGCTGACTGCGGTGGTGACCGTCGTGTTGGGGGAGGCTGGGGGCGTGAGGCCCGAAAATCTGCTTGCTATGAAGTTCGGGAACCTAAAATCGGCTGGGCTCAGGAGTGAGGGAGTAGGGAATGCTAGTGGTCGGGGGTGGTGAGGGGAAAAATAGGGAGGACGGGATAAAAATGAAGTAGGAGACGGAGGAAAGTGAGGCGTATGCTCGGGGGAGGATGCTGGAGACGATCTTGGGGAAACTCCTGATGATTCTTCCGATTGAGTAGGGGATGGTGTGCCTCTGCTTGGAGACTGCCGTTCTCTAGACCTACTGGGGGATGTTAGGAGACCTTTGGATAAATCAAGAGGCGTCTCTGCCATAATAGAATCTATTGTTCTCTTGTAAAGAGATGACCTTAACAACTGTAGAGCAGGCAGCAGCAGGTTAGTGTCGTCTCCAGTCGGTCCACATTCTGGCAACAAGAAAGCCAAAAGTTCAGCTCCCGCTTCCACTTCACGAATGACGTCAAAGACCACCTCGCTGCCGATGCGTCTGCCCACTATGGTGACGTCAGGCGTATAGACGGGGGTGACGCGCAGGAAACGTACCCAGTTGCAAGTACGTCTTCCTTCTTCGTCAATTGCGTCGTACCCTCCGTACCTCACGCGCATCTGTAGCGGAGAAGAAACGTGCATACATTAGATCGGGCGCCAAATTATTGATTGGATTTTTTTTGTTGAAAATTAATACCTTCTAATAACAAAGTGAAAATAATGAAGCATAAATTATGAAGGCCTAGAATTTAATTTTTAATCTGTTTTTGAACTTTTAATTCTGATTTACGTTCACCATTTGATTGCTGACTAAACTAAGATAATTTTTTGACATTTGAAAATTTTAGAAGCTTCGAATTTTTCAGCTAAATTATTGTTCATTATACGACTCCTACGTTATATTTTGTTCTGAATATGTTTTTCACGGTACCTCATTTGTTCATCGTTCTTACGTTGTCCTCAGCAAAATGTTATTTAACATACTTATTCGTACTCCATCAATCTTTAAGTGCCTCTCATAAAGCAGCGTTTAGAAATTTTTTGCTAAATTTTTGCGACTTTTGCTAAATAAGGAGACCAATCCTTCACATTCGTTCCATTATTGACTATTTTATTCTCAACGAGATGGATTAGTAAAATAATTGCAACAGATTGATGAATATTAATCCCAATTTCCCTGCATCCACACAATGTCTGCAAAACAATGCATTATTTCAAACTCGTTAGGACAATTCGCATTAAAAAGTTCGGGCTGTAAAATGAGATACTATCGCTAAAAGATGGCCATTTTTTCATTGCCTTCATTACGAAGGAAGTTATTTTGGTGCTAGTCTAGATAAGCGATCGCAGAGCCTCACAAAATGGCTGGAATTTGACAAAAGCGTCGGGACGGCTCGGCCTCACCCAAACTCTGCACCTGGTGAGTGACAGCAGCATGCGGCTCTCGTGCAGCTAGTTGTAGGGTGCGACAGCACTTCTTCTTATACACGTACGCGAGACGCGGTAAGTGGTGTGTTTGTATTTCTATGACTTTAAAGGAAGTCTGAACAAAGGGACATTTTATACTTCGTGATTTCAAATTAATTTCTTCCATTTTAATGTTCAAGTCGACGCAGTGTAGCTAGAGAAACTTGTTCCTATATAATACCGGATAGCAGAGTGTCAGTGGTTGATTTATCAAATTTTTATTAAATTTGTCAATTTTATGATAAATTTATTCAATCATTTTGGAGGTCAAAACTCATTCTAAATTGTAGCAGAAGTCCTACAAGTCGTCCCACTCTTCTCATTAACTCTAAATGACCTTCAAGGGGGATATGGTATACGGGATTTTCGCTGATCATTGTAAGATCTACGTAAAAATTCTAAAATGAACGAGCATCGGAGGTAAATTTTAACTGAATGTTGGCATTCGGAATAACGTGTGTTTGATTACACGTAAAATTACATCTTACTCCTTGCCTAAGTTCAGTCAGACGTCACGACAGCTCAGGCGATGTGTTCAGCACAGAGTCATAACTCGGACGAAACTGGCATTTGTTGAGACGATACGAGCGGCCAATCAACGCATGCAAGATGGGAAAAGACAGCTCGATATACAAGGGCCGAATTTCCAATCAACAGTGTACGCTGCCACAGCGCTGTACTCGTAGCGTAACTTCATCTAAGTGGAGTTAAGCTACCAGCTCAGACGCTATGACGACTCAAATTGCTTGAAAATCTGGCCCTTGGCCCACAGTGTGCGCTCACTGTTTGAACCGCCGTTAGTGGAATCCTTTCGTGGCAGAAGGGTTCGTCCTACCCTCCTATATTCGAGGAAATATTTCGTGTGCAATTAACGTTCGTTTTAAAGTTTGTGTGAATTTTTTACGGTGCAAAATGAGTTAGAATAGAACCTACGAGCCGCGTAAGGAGAGTTACGAGATTGAGTTATCTATTTATATTCCAAAATCTGTGTGATTTAGTACTGTTACAAAAGAAAATTAGTAAATTTATTTCAAAGAAAATGTACCTAGGGCCGAATTAATGGAACACACTTTCGCTTAAAAACGTATGTTATTCTAGTAAAGAGTTACGTATGTTATTCTAGTTAAAGTTAGTTTAATATTAAGGTAAAATCGAGTCTCTTTAACTGAAGAGAGAGTAAATAACTTATCGCAAAATTTGACCTCCGCTGCTTATTGTGCTTATGTCTTATAAAAATCGAAACAGAATTGAGAAATTGCCTCAGCGAATTCCAGCTGTCATCGAAGTTCCGTAAATAGCATATCGCATTTGTCTAGAAGTAATGTAATATAAATGTTTAGTAACTTCATTTCGAGTCTTCCGTTCTTAGGAGTCACCTCTCAACTGATGATCAGAGGGACTCGGTAAGCCACGTGGTGATGCGCTGAGCATTTCAGCTCAACACCTCAAGTCAAACAATCAAACAATGCGCGCTAATGGACTTGCTAACCACACCGCACACAGCCCAACATAAGAAGGCTTTGCTTCATAATGGGACGGTCAATAGGCGAAATCCATCCACCATGAAGAGACCGCGACGCAAACAACGCCTGCACCGCAGCGGGCAACGCTGCAGAGAATGCACGCTGCGCACGTATGCGCACACACGTAGGCCTGCGAAGGCTAAAAGTTGAGAAGCAGTGAAGCAAGGAAGAAAGCCTACAGTGCAGCATTTCACATCTTCAAGCTGGACCTCAGCCTGTCTTTTGGAGTGATTTTTTTTAATATGGTTAAAACTGGAAACATGACAGATGCAGGCATGCTCATGATTTTTCTTTGAATTAGGTCTGTAATAAAAAATATCGCTAACTTTCTTACAAGTGAGTAGAACAGTTGCATTTTTTACCATACAGTTTACTCTGTATCTCTTTTTGAAACTAATGTGCATCATCCAAACGGACAATGCGTTCAAAAATCATCTCATGCATGCTACTTAGCTTTTTTACACCAGGTATATAAAGTTATCAAGAAGGGCAAGGATAACATCAAGGGGACACAGGAAAAGATTTAAGGTTACACAACATTAAATTCACTTGACCTTTATTCGCAAAATTTATTTCCCGAGTATTCTTCTCTACTTTTACTACACGAGAGAATTCTTCTGATGTTACTCCCAAAATTAGAGGAAAGGACCTCCATGCGGGCTCGCCTTAGCTGGAGAATGAGCGTGTAAAATTTCCAGCAAAATTGTAGGTCTTACAAGCAATAAATCTTATGGACGCTGTCACATGTCAGCACATTGGATAAGACTGGAGGAAACAGAAACTAACCTGTTATTCTCATTTCTTAATTCATTATGTGATTTGAATTGTGTCGGTGAAGGAGTTCTTTCTTACAGCTTTAGTCTCTCAAACGTTCATAGTAAGTGATTGGTCTGATCTGAACTTTCTCCGATTGGTATGGTAGAGAAGCTAAAAGATAGAACTGGAAATAAAACTAAATATTGGCGGTGTGTGTGAGTGTGAAAGATCCATAAGAGGTAGATGTAAAGAAAGTTAGATTCTTACAGTGAGTCCTGGAACACAAAATTCGGTCACACTTCAGCTTACAGCATGCAGAATGGAATTAAAAGAGATCAAACTGTATTAGGAATTTTGACACTAGCTTTCATCATTATTTTCGGAACACTAATAAATGGAATCTAGAAATACAAGCTCCACCTGATGGAAATAATCGCATCTGGAATGAATCAAGAATTGCGCCTACCCAATAAATATCCCTTTCTAGCAGAATGGCAGTTTCCTTTTCTATCAGAATGGCAGTTTTTCTTAAAGATAATTATCAAACCCCCAAAATCTACCATGTATTTCAAAACTATACAACTAAATTCTTAATAGCATCAATTCGAGATCTTACTTTAGAGCAAGTTCATGGTAAGAAATTCAAGAATAAAGGAAATAAGCCCTTAATTGTAGATAATTTGGTTTAATTTTGCATAGTCGCTTTCATCGATGAACCAGATGTTTATCGAAACAAAAACTAGAGTTGAATGAATCATGAAGCAGTGAATCTATTTAAAACGTCATCTTCGATATTCTTCGTTTAAAACGTGTTCAGTCAAAATGAAATTTCATTACTCAATTTGAAATAAAAATTTATTGAGAAAATGATAGGCACAACAGCATGAGAGGTACAGGAAAATTTCTACAGCATTCATAAAACATTCAATTCTGCTTCCCTCGAAGAAAAACAAACAAGACTTGAGAGCAATCTCGACAAACGAGATCAGAGTTTTAAAGGTGCGAAGGGGGAAGTCAAACCAGGCATGAATAATCTTTCATTATTTTTTCAGCTTGGTAACAAATTTTTCTGCCCCAATCCCTCAATGTGCATGAAATTCACAAAATTATCGAGCCTTCATTGGGATATCTCATGTATAAGTATACGTGAAAAGAAATCAAATTTTCCTCCAAGAGGCTCCGTGTTATAAAAAATCATTGTCATCGCTCTGTTCATAAAGATTGGAAGATTAAAGACAACACATGGACCCCTAAAATTCAAGTGTGAAATGTAGCACTCTGAGGGCTGTCATGCGCAGGCTTTTACACCTCGTAGCTTCTGTTTTACAGAGACGGAAAAAATAGCGCACAGCTGCTCAGGAGCCGCAGGCTGGGACCGAGATCCAAAAATTGCCGCTCTCCGAAATTTATTTGCGTTGCAAGTCGCTGCCTGGAGCTGCGCTGCAGTGCAGCAGAAGGTCTTTCTGGGCTGTACGTACGATCGTTCAAGATGCCCCTTATCGGAATGGAAGTATACTTTTGGCTTTCCTGCTTCATATAAATTATTAATTTGGCCGCGTGTCCAATGCAGGGCTGTTCATTTCCGGGCACATAGCAAGTAAACTTTTTAAAGAAGCTAAAACGTCTTTTATGACAACATACAAATATTATTCAGCGATGTAGGTCGTAAAATAGCTGATACTGAGAAATATTTGTATGATAGGCTGAATTCTAGACAGTAAACTCCTGCTACTGATCTACAGCCACAGAATACTACTCGAATAAGAATTACGAAGTACCCAACGAAGGAAAATTACGTTCACAAATCTTCATGCATTGCTTCCAATACGACTCACTGTTTTACAAAATTCGTTTCTCGACGAAGGATTTCTACAATATTGGCAATATTGGACAACGCTAAAAATTAATATGGTAAAAAGAAGTTAGCTCGTATTCACATTGTAGATTTCGCAATTAAATTCCTTATAGTACGACTTGATGCCATCTAAGTGCTCGCAGCAATCTAACTAACATGGAAAAAATTATGCATAAAAATGCATTAGCAATTTGGTAACGTGATTTTTTGGTCCCAATTTGAAAAGAAGCGCTTTCAGGATTTTGTCCTTGAATGCAGTCACACACATGCATTTATACAGACATGCATCACATATTCACGTTCACACATATGCTGAGACCAAGTATCATCTATGAATTAATGAGACAAGTTTCTGCTGGGAGTTGAGTTAGCGCATACTTCTCGAGTTCATTTGTGATCTGTGCAGGTTCCGCAGCCAATGGTGCTGCAATAATACAGTATAGTACAGGTAAACAGTACTGCAGGTAAACAGTACTGCAGGTATACAGGACTGCAGGTATACAGTACTGTAGGTTTACAGTACTGCAGGTATACAGTACTGCAGGTATACAGTACTGCAGGTATACAGGACTGCAGGTATACAGTACTGTAGGTATACAGTACTGCAGGTATACAATACTGCAGGTATACAGTACTGTAGGTTTACAGTACTGCAGGTATACAGTACTGCAGGTATACAGTACTGCAGGTATACAGTACTGCAGGTATACAGTACTGCAGGTATACAGTACTGCAGGTATACAGTACTGCAGGTATACAGTACTCCATACAGTACAGAAAAAAAGTGGCGTGGGAAAAAATTATTTATTGATGACTATTTACCTCCTGAAGAGCAGAACTCCATTACATCTGTTGATGTATTTTTTAATACGATGAAACAATGAATTCAACGTACACCACGCGTTTCTTTGACTAAAAAAGGTTTTAACAAATGCTCTATTTTTTTTAAGACAAAGTAAAGGCCCTTAAAACAGGGATGTAAATGACCCATTCCTCGTGCAGAAACATCAAAAAATTGATAAACTGAGTCAATTTTTTTCAGGAAGTAGCGCCCGTTGTTGCAGCGCGGATTGGAAGCCTGCGTTAGGCCGCGCCGGACACCGGCCTTGCCTGCGGCGACGGCCTGGCCGCTGTACATAATGTGCGCTGCTGGTCCCAGAAATGAATTATTCCTTTGAATGAAAGCTCGAGTCAGGAAATTGCGACATCCAGTACACAGAACTGTAAAAACCTCTCAAGTGAACGTACGATGGACTGGGGACACGCTTTCTGAGAAATAATAATTTGAATGAGAAGTTGTGATACGTTTAAATTTTCTCTTCGGAGCCTGTTTAATGAAGTTTAAGGAAGAAATTGGTGTGGAATGATCTCGTCTTTTACGTAGGAAATGCTTTAAGATTCATACTGATAATAGAGGGAGATGTTAATTGTTTAACATTCGCGCGGATGCGATTATCAGAACAAATACAAATTATTTTTCCAGAAGACAATTCTGATAAATTATGAGAAATGCGAAATGTCCATTAAACTCAAAGACATTTTCTGGTTTAAAACATGGCAAGCAATGTACTGTATAATTACTTCCATATCTTCACAGCGTATATTGATATATCCATATCTTTACAGCGTATACTGTATGCATATACTTCCATATCGATGCATTTAAATCATAAACAGAACACTGTACAGCTTTCTATCAAATAGACGAGCGTAAAAATTTCACGTAAGCGATATATACAGAGGCTGCTTCTCGACAGACCAGATCATGGATGAGCTAAACTATTGAACAAAGGTTAGCTGGTCTCTCGACCTATTAGTTTGGCCTGAAACATTTCAACAGATCGATTTCATAATATTTTAAACCGCTGCACTGCATCGTCATTTGAAACTAGATGTTCGCATTCCTGTAAACCGCTCACACTCGATCCATCACGAGCTCTGCAATTAGTGGAACAAAAATATACGTGAGCAATGCTTTTATATCGTATGCGTATTATTTCTTACTGTGCGTAAGCATGGTGAACCGGTATTGAAAATCATAATTTCCTTTAGAAGAGGAAGGTTGGGAGCATTGAAAAAAATATTGGTTTCCTCTGTAGTAATAACAGTAATCCATTCATCAGACATTTAAACTTGTCCATAGACGTAATGCAGAGACACGCTCAAAACAAAAAGGACGAATCGTTGACCTGGAGACGTTAAGTGCGATGACTGAAACAGACAAAATCCTGAGTTCTGTGGCATTTTCTGCAGAACATATTTGTGTAACTACTCATCTAAATATTGTGTTTTTCTTTTAAGGAAATTTGTGTATTAAATAAAATGTTTTTCCGTCATTGAAAACTTGTATTATTTTTACGAAAATAATGCTCTGTTTACTTCAAACAGCGAACTGTGAAGTCCTGAAACAGCATGTGCGATCCCAATAATTGACATTCGTCTTATTCAGTAAACCACTCAGTAAGCCTAACTCAAGCGGGAGAGGAGATCACACGAGACCAATGTTGTGTTCCACATGAGGGAGTCATTGTAAGGAATAATGGTCTGTAAGCTTCTTCTACGTAAATACTTTTTCAAGATGTCCCAAATGATTTTATGAAGCCAAACTAGAATTCTAAGAGCATTTCTTTATTCTGTTTGTGATGTAAATGAAAAACCTAACGTGCATCAAGTGCATCGTTCATATTAAAACTATCATGATGTGCAACTTTATTAAGTTACCCATGATATTTTTGTGACACTCATATCTACTGGCGTTTATATTTGCTTGGCTCAATCTAAAAAAAAACGCCACAGAGCGCATACTGACGCTTCATTTCACT
Organism: Platorchestia sp. MABIK; assembly: GCA_014220935.1. NCBI lineage: Eukaryota > Metazoa > Arthropoda > Malacostraca > Amphipoda > Talitridae > Platorchestia > Platorchestia sp. MABIK. The sequence continues at coordinate 23,070 of JACJUY010001807.1, forward strand.
ATGGTGAATCACAATTTCATCTTCGAATACTTAATTTACTTTTCATGATATCAATATATTGGCCGGAACAGCTGCTGAATATCACTACCACGCTTGTTTTAGTGTGAGTGATATTCAACAGCTGTCCTGGACTAAAAGTACTGGAACTATAGAGACAGTAAATTTTACTGCACTATGCAGCATACTCGATGAAATCTTTGTTTGGTGTAGCTCCTTTCACAAACGGGTGCATGACATCCATGAAACTATCTTCTGAAATTAAATGTATACGCAAGTATAACAGAGCTTGAATGCGTTAGAAATTGGGCTATTGCAGCATATATTGCACATGTTAATGCGAGAAGAACTAAAATGACACTGTATAGTTATCTCCTCATGTTGCAACTTGAATTGACACTTGGCTTAGAAAATTTTCTTCTGAAGGCTAACCCATTGATGAGGAATTAAGAAGCATGCCCCACGCCACAATATGAGTGACATGAGTCTGTTAAATTGTACACTAGAAACGAGGGAGCAGCTCGTGTGAAGGAGGCTGTGTGACACTCACATCGAGGGGCTGGAGGTAGGGGAGCAGCGGAAGGTTGTCCGCCCTGACGGTGCCGCTGAAGGGGAGGTAGCGCGTGTTGGGCGACAGCGTCCTGGTGGCACAGACTTTGATGCTGTCCTCCAGGGGCAGGAGTCGGTCCAGCGGGGGTAGAGGCCGCGGGGACACCACCAGCGAGAACTCGGCTGGCATCAGCACCCGGGTATCCATGAGCTTCGATTCTCCAGAAGACGAGCACGACTTCATCTTTAGAAAGTTTTGTGTGGTCTAGTAGGTAAAACCGTTTTAGTCTCTACAAGACTATAGAACTCACGCTAAAACTTTGGAAATTAAATGGGATTTGATGTTCCCTCGATCTTTTCTTAACTCCGTATCTCGGCACAATTGCATAAGCGTTGTCGGAAAATGTCACTCACGCCGCATTCAACCTCACATGTGAACTACTAACACTGATTTAATAAACGTAATTTATTGAACTCTTTAAATCTGTTCGTATGTTTAACTTCAACCACAAGCAAACTCTTTGTAAACATGACAATTCCAGTGTAATACTTCTTCAACTTCTCAAGTGCGAGAACGAGAAGCACACAAGAGAGGAGCCAAGCATCGCCGGCGCTGAGCGACACAGTAGCGTTCGCAGTGACCTTCGGGTCCAGACTGAAATTCACCTGAGACTTGTTCAAGTTTTATTCCATAGAGGCTCAATGTTTGCTACTGTACTCCGACTCGATCATCACCGCACGGGTATGCGCTGCGCTGGCTCCGCCCCTCATACAATACGGTTCACCGCTGCACTGACTCCGCCCCCTCATACAATACGGTTCACCGCTCACGCACTTGCGAGTAACAAGGGCGCCGTGGAATTGGTGTCTCCAAGTACGAGATTATCTCCAGAGAGAAGAGAATGTTTCAGAGGGCAGATAATATCTCCGAGCTGTGAGGTTCGCTCCTTGTATTCTTTTCACACAACCCAGATTGTTTTCCATTCAACCATGAGATTGGTAAATCTGCCTCGCTTGAAATCACAATTATGCGAATAATTTTGATTAACCCCAGAATCCAAATTTCAGGGGTTAAAACAGATGGCATAGATGATACACGGGTGTCTCCTACTCTGCACGTGAGTTTGGCAGAACTAACGGCCACCCATCCCAAGTCTATTGGGTTGAAGGAGAAGAGAGAACGACAGAGATCACCATTAGCGCTGAAAAGAAGGTCGGTATATTTCATGCAGGTATTGATACAACATGCGGTGAGTGATGAAGAAGGCCAGAGTTTCTAGGAGCTTGTCATTGGTTGATTCGCACAGGTGAGAGCCAATGGGGAGGCCGTGGGAAGGATTAAGGTAGGAAGTGGGCGGGAGTTGCGGAGGAAGTGGGCGGACCCACCAGGTGTGTAGGGCGGGGTGGCGAGGTGTGGGAAAAACGGATTTGTTGCTGCACCAACAAACTCATGCTCCCGCGCGTGCACGAGACGTTATGGCTTTTGTTGTCGCTGTGCCGGTGTTGCTGCTCGTGATGATGATGATGCTGATACGGATGCTTTTTTCACTACTTTTTATTGATAACACTGAGTTATGCACTGGTGCCTTAAAATAAGACAGCAGGAATTGGGAGGCTTGCTTTCTTACTCTCTTTCATGCAGCTCTTCTTGTATCAGCATCTTCTCTTGTTCAATTTTGTAGCAGTTGCTGCCGCTCTCGTGACATCATGTTTGTCATCTCTCTGCCAGCTTGGTCAAGCTTCTCATTCTGTATTCTTTTCGCAGCTCTTAATATCTTAAAGTTACCTTGATGTCTTAAGAATATCTTAGTATATTGTTACATTTTCTTCCCAGTGCCAACCTTCTTAATATCTTAAAGTTACCTTGATGTCTTAAGAATATCTTAGTATATTGTTACATTTTCTTCCCAGTGCCAACCTGCTTCTAATTTTGTTCTGTTGTGTGAAAACCTGATCTTGGGCTGGAATCTTTTATGTCCTTTTCTATCACAAGATGCGCTCCGATGCCCCAGCTGTCACGCACCACCACGCCGCGCGGCTGCGGTGCTCCACGCACGAGTGTTGGCATTGGCTCTGCCGTCGCAGTCTCTGGCGTTTTTTGCTGATCTTCCCCACCAGCGGATATCATAAGTGGGTGGGAAATTGAATAGCCCTGCAACAGCTGGTCAGTAGCAAGATGCGCACATTGGAAATGATTTAATTTTTGCAATGATGCAGGATTTGCGTAGGTTATTCTCCATGCAAAAGGTGCAGCTCACCTTCAGATACTGAATGTGAATGAAGGGCTCACAATGATGCAGTTCTCTATTTAGCAAGTTTGATGAGCGTTTTCAGTGTTCTGACTCCCAGCAAATAGAGTGACGAAAGACTAACTTTTGTCCTAAATGTTCTTTCCTATTGTCTATTACGCTCATCTCCAATTGTCTATTACGCTCATCACTTATAATATAAATCGCGTCGTATAATTTAGTTATATCTATGTACGTCTTAATTTCTATACGTATTTATTTATGTAAATATTTTCTGCACATATATACTCCTTACGTTTTACTCCTACACGATTCAGCCATTTCACTTAAATTCGAAGAGATCTTTCATGTTTGTGTAATCAATTGGAGCTTTTATATATATATATGTATATATATATAGTAAGCAGCACGGAGACGTGTGTTGAGTTTCAGAAAGCAAAAGTGAAATGAACTGAATGAAAAAAGAAGCTGTCTCAAAAAGCTGAATCGGAGGAATGAAGAAAACACTCAGCGCAAACTGGAACTGAAGCTTATAATATTATACATGAGGAACGAAAACGAGGGCAACAAAACAAAACAGCAAAATGAAACTGCACAGGAAGCTCATGTGAGGAGAACCAACTTCAAAGAGAGGACTGCGCAGACAGAAGACAAATTCGCTGATGCAGGAATTTTCGACCATTATAAAATACGACAAGTCAAAATTTGTTCAGTCTCGTATGACATCGTTGGTATTTTTCTAAGCGTGCATCTTCGCCTATTATAAAATAAGACAAGTCTAAAATTGTTCAGACTTGTGTGACGGCGTTGGTATTTTTCAGAACGCGCATCATACACTGCAAATTACGCTACCCTTCGCAGTGTTGATGGGGATGCTGACTGCCTCCTCACAGGCAACACTATAACCTAGACATCACAATATCATGTAGCAACACTTGTTGCAGGAGTCTGTTCTGGGTTTAAATTTGTTGTTTGCTTTGGGTGAATGGAGAACAACGTATCGTATACAAACGAATCCCTGTAAGATTGTTTCCGCAGTTAATTCCTCACATCCATTTTCCTTTATGATCTCATTCAAATGCCTCCAGATTAATTGCCAGCGCTATGATGGATGAGGAACTTGAATTTTATAACTCCGGTATTGCTATGCACTTCAAAGTGAAAATATTGAAGAGATAAACTTTCAATGTGCTGAAGAGGCGCAAGTTTAAAGTCAAATCTTACGTTGTTAACGGAAATATCTTTGAGAGTGTAGGTCGAGCAGTTTTATGGTGACTGATTGCGCATCGGACGAGCTTATAGTTTCACCTGCTGCAGAATTGTCCTCTCAGGAGGCAGAGGATGGGCAGCAGGCTCAGGTTGGGTTAAGCTTGCCTATCCTGTATGCTGTAGGGGACTGGAGCCCCCAGGGGATGGAGTTTAGTTACCTCATCCGAAAACTAAGGGATTTCAATCTTTTTCGCGCACACTTTGCATCTTCCAGTTTTCAAACTAACTTTACTATTCGTTACTTATCTTTTCCGCCTCTTCCTTCCCATGCTGCTGTTTCTATGCCAGGGTATCCTGTGTGGGAACACACCTCGTACAAAAATTCACCGTTTTTTGAGACCATATATACCGAATGGTCCCTCCACTTTTCTCTACGAAAACATTATCACGAAATAGAAAGGGATCTTTAAATTACTACTGTTGGTGTTGTAATTCATTTTCAGCAGCTGTATGTAACAGCGACGTGTAGCTGCTGTGGATGGATGATATTTTATGTATTAAAGGAATTGTAGCTCGCCTGTATATATAGCTGCTGTTGTGGTAGTAGATTGTAATAA
>JACJUY010001807.1:36117-49657 GCA_014220935.1 Platorchestia sp. MABIK
GTGTTGTGTTCTGGTGCAGTAATAAATATGTTGTGTGGCAGGTGTTGTGCTCTGGTGCAGTAGTAAATATTTCAATGTTAATGGAATCTATCACCCGCTTAAAAGTTCCTATGGTACATTTTGTTTATTATGGAAACATGGAAAATATCAAAATAAAACATGAAATCAAGATGCGTGAAAGCTCTCAATACATGGAAGGGCAGAAAATTTGCGAAGAGAAGTAAAATGAACAATTTCATGATAAATTGCATAAGAGGTAAATATTAAACAATTTAAATGAGAAATGAGGTAAGAAACTGGAATTTAAAAATTGAAGTCGAACAGAAAAACCTTCATGAGAAAGAGATATTTTCTGTGGAATATCCATCAGCGGATCAAATGAGTCGTCATTCATGCTAAATAAATTGTCTCAAAGTCCAGACCAACAAATCACAACCAAGTGAACAGATCGCTGCTGCAGCAGAGACCCAGTGTTGGTATCCACACTTAGGGAAATAAAAAATATTCAACGTCACCAAATGTTGCACAAAGATTGAAAACACCAATAAAAGATCCTATCTCCCTCGCTCTCTCAATATTGATTATTAGTTGAGATGAAAACCTTCGAGAAGACTGCTAGAATTAATAAATATATACTCCTATGAACTAGTAGAAGGGCTTAAAATGTAATCTATACATATGATTACGTGAGAGAAATAACTAAGAAAAGACACGCACATCTGAAAACAAACTCCAGGAAGGGTTAGCTAAACTCGAGAGCGTCGCAGAGACAGAAGGAGTCGTCAGCTGCGCATGCTGGCGCACCTCGCGTTCTGCTCCCTGCGCTTCCTGTGAACTTCTTTGATCCGCCGTGACCCGCGCACACGCACCTCATCTCACACGTGCGCCATCACACGCGTGACCCACGCCCACGTGCGCAACACACGCGTGACCTCGTGTGAAGCGCACACGTACGGATCGTTAACGGGCCGGAAATGATGCGCTGCAGCATTCGGTGCCCGCGGCAAAAAGAGCGGATGCTGCGGTGCAGGCACTGGTGTTGGGGTGTGTGTGCGTGTGTGTGAGGGGTTCATAAATCCTGGCCGATAGTCAAAGTGCTTTGCTCGAATCGCAAACCTACGTCTACAAAATGCTTACTTAGAGAGCAGTGAGTTACTGATCTCATCTTGAGATATACGTATTCGGTCTCATTAAACTCATCATTGAGAGGTATTTGTATAATTGATATTCTGTAAGAAGGTGAATAATTTTTTTTACCTCAACTTCAGGACGCCAGCCAAATCTCTTTCATTTTGAAGTTTCCAAATACGAGCGAGAATTAGGAATTTCATCCGAAAGATAAATTGTTCTGAGAAATCATGCTGGTCTTGAATGCATGCTGGTCGTGTGTCTGGTTTGTTTACGCACGAGAAGTAAGAAAAGCACATTGCTGATTTTTAATTATTTTGCAATACGAACACGTCCTCGAGTAGAAGAGGATAACCAGAAAAGAGCACCTTGCAGAGAAGTAACTCAGAAATCGATGAGAAGACATTAACACATAGAAGGCAACAAACACAATGCGATTACAAATTTCAATTGCTTCATGTCCAGCACAGTTTAAGGTTACTTAGGCCGCTGATCCGACGATGAGCATCCTGTTCTTTCATTCAAACATCGTGTGGCCTCGATGTTCCGACTCCTAGATGGGAACTTCATTCATTTTTTTGCTCGATGCGTTAAAGCTTCTCTTCTACGCCTGCGATGGAATTAACCTGATGTGTGTCTGTGTGTTTGTGTGTGCGTACCTATCTAAGCTCAAACTTTTTGATCACAAGATGCAAATCAAGTGGTAATGAGCTTCCATTCAAAAAAATATTTTAAATCAACTTTACGGCCTCGTTAACTTGAGCTCACGGGAGGATGTGCCATGACCCTGCTCATAAAGTCATGACATAACGCCACAACGGTGTTATCTCCAAAGACACAAGTTGGAGGGATTGTCGCGCAGAGATTGCATAACCACCAGGGATTGTTGCGGTTATAATTTCATTACCATCAATTGACACGACGCTATTTTCCATCACGACCACTTGCTGGAATAGCGTCTTTCAATACTGCCAGTTAGGTCAAGAATATTTCCTACCAACTCATTTTGGCGTCATTACACTTTTCATGACCATCAGTTGGTGCAATGACTATTTTCATCACAATCAGTTGGTACAGTGTAAAGTTTCATCCCCACTTATTAGTGCAGTAACAATTTGGTTCTGCAATCAGTTGGTGACCGCTTGATTCTCATTGCCGTCAGTTGGTGCGGTACCAATATCCATATCAATCAGTTAGTTGATGCATTATTTTCATCTCCATCAGTTAGTGCAGCAACAATTTCCCGCCACGCCAGTTGGTGAAATAATATTTCCATCGCCACCAATTGGAGCAGAAACCATTTTCACCAGCAATTACTGCCAGGCGACCTCCCAGCCTCAGCCGGACAATCACGATAGTCAATGTCAGCTCGCCTGACAATCGGCCGGACACGGCAGGTCGAAACAATCACGTCCGCGTTCCGGTGCCTGCACAGCAGCAACACAGAGCCATCCGCGGCTGCACGGCCTTCAGCTTCACACACACAAATTTAAAAAGAATATTCGCTGGTCACGGATTTTTCGAGCGCATTTTAGAGGCAAGATTTGCGAGTGTTAACTGGGGCGCATTGAGTTATAGCTTAGTATTTGCTTAAAAATATTTACCATGATTTTATAGTTTCTTTGCATTTGAATGGCCTCGTCAATTTTTGTATTTTTTGCAATAGCTCAGAAGATAATTTATTTCGAAAAGTACAATGTTTCACCCGAGTGAGTTTCTTCAGTTAAGAATACAAAATACAGGAAAAACTATTTTGGAAACTAGTAGCAAGCACTTACGAAAAGTAACACTCTGATAAGTAATACTCATGCATGTATTAGGACTTGCGTCATGTTACCAAAATAATTCAGCACTTTTCACCTTGTATGTTTTCAAATTATCCAGAAAAATATCGTGAAATGATTTTAACTTATTTCTACATCTTATTAAGATGCTAGCAAGACTGTTCAGTGCACTGGAATGGAAACGATGCAAAAAATACCTATTCCAGTTGCGTATTTGCACTGTTACTTTTCAGCGCTGCAGGAAAGTGCATATCGGGAGACCAAATCAGGCAACAGTGCATACTCGTACTATGGCAATGAAATAGGTCAGGCTTGTAGCATTATTGGGAAATCCTAAATGAAGCCGAAAATGTCTGAGATGAGGTCTCTTAGATCTTTCGTTTCGAGGTGTAATGTTGAAAACACTAGCTCTCTTCACTTGAGGCGCAACAACCTACCATATTTAGCGTTCCTGGCAAAAGTTTCGGGCGCCTGAATTAGTTTAGAACTCGCATACCAGCCAGCACACATACCTTTAAACCCACTTGATGGCCCGAGCTTGTGAGGTGGTGTGGGATTGTTCAATGAGCTTGTCGCAGCAGATCCAGACAATATCTATTATTGGGGCAGCAGAACTACAGTTAATAGATAACAGTAAATATAACAGTATTACAGTAAATATATAAGAGTTACAGTTTTTAACAAAGACTTGAACACTCCATTAATTTTCTTCAAAACTCTGGTGATGTGTAGAACATAGTCAAAAAATTATTTTGAAATCCATACCAAGACCCACGATCCGTAAGCTACAAAGAGAATAGACATGTTAGCCAAAAACTTGAATTGTTCTCCAACAACAGCATGAGACTGGAGAGATAAAGAAGTGAGTTATATTGTTCGCTCAGATTCAGGTGTTTTACTCCCATCGAAGGGACAGTACCTGTAGCGGCATAATTTGCTCAGTCTACTGAGTACGGACGATTTTCTTTAACTAACTCTCTGCATGAATTTAAAGAATGTTAAAATCGTTCTGTGAGCTAGATATAGGTTCAAAAATGTTCCAAAACCTTAAAAATATATTTGGTTTCAGATAATTTATCATAATTTAACGAATGTAGGGAAACGTGTGATAAACTTACATCCTGGATCAATTCGGGGAACTTTGAACGATCAGAGGTCGGATTTCCAGGGGTTGCCCTCGAACTCCCTGTACTCACATGACTATCAAAGCCGAAAAAACTGTGCGAGACAAACCCAAAAATTGCCAAGAGCTCATCATTATTCAAATTGCAAACGAATCAGCTATTTGCCTTAAAAGTAAAGGCTACCGGTTGTAGCAGGGGTTCCCAACCTTCCTCTAACCTTGTCCCTCTTCAGTATTTCGACAGTTGGGCATGTCGCCCTATTTAAAAAAATATACTTAATGACATATATACACAAGTAATGGAAAATAAATAAGATATAGATATATTTTCCTTTCTCTTGTTGACGTTAAATGTACCCCTTCAGAAAATCAAATGTACCTATATGGGTACATGTACCCCAGGTTGAGAACCCCTGGGCAAAAACAAAGGTTCTTCTGAACGAATTTTACGAGAATTAGTTCATGAGCAGAACCGATTTTTAAAAAGAGAGAGTTTCCACTCTTAAAGCAAAGCTTAAAACGACGGAGTGCTGGAAAAAACTCATAATGAACGGTTTTCAACCGTCAAAAATTCGCTTCTATGACAGAGTGGGCAGAGTTCAATTCAAAGAATGGAGAGTCAGCTTTCTATTTCAATTAACGAGATATGCAAGTAAACCTGAAATTGTTCATTTAGCCCGTTCTTAGAAAAGATGAAAAGCATTTCAAAAACTATGCGTTCACTTCTCACCAGAATAGCAATTTTTGCACACTCCGAACGAGACACAACTGTAGTTTCAAACCTAGTTTTGAAAGTTTGAAGTAGAATGTGTTTACTCTTCTCTATCTGATTTTGAATTTATCTGCTTGATCCATTCAGGATTCCGAAGTCTGTGTTTCCCTCGACACAACCGAAGCTCTGAGCCGCTCTCTTCAAAAAGCTTGGGAGAAAAATTTTCATGACCTGCTGCGTGCGTGTTGAGGCGGATAGTTTCAGAGCTAAGGATTAGAGTTAACGGATACATCTAGCATAATAATTTGTCATAAAGTGTATAATGGTTCTAAACAGGAGTTGTAAGTTATTTGATTTTTTTTTTTAACATGAAGGCAAATAGTATTTCGATTGCCAAATGAATTTATCCGCATCTGGCACTTTAAAGTACAGTACTAAAGAAAAGATTATTTATAATTCCAAACTCATGTAAAACCCAATGATAGCTGAGGGCAAAAATGAACTTCCTTTCATGCTTCTAAAATGCTTAACGTTTGGCAAAGCCCCCAAGAAAACCTTCTGAACGGAATTAACCTGTATATAACCGAAATGTTGGAGAGGGAAAAAAGTGATAGCGATTTCAAAGCCGCTTTCCAATGCTCTGGAATACCATATTTTCTCTCATTCTAATCGCTTCCCTTGTTCTCTTGTGCTGTTCTTAGATGAGAAATCTTCGCAATCATTCTTCGCAAAATGGGGGAAATTGGCGAAGTGTTCTGAGAAATTTGATGGAAAACTTTTCAACAGCCAAGAGTGTGTAATTCCTGTTGTAAAATAACTGACATTGACTATTGGAGTCCAAGAATTGTTTCACTTTCAGCCAAATACAATGAGACCTTATCAACCAGTCTTTCAGATGGGTTTTTCCACTTTCTGAAAAAGTTTTAAACTATGATGTCAATTCTATCGTCTTTCCACATGATGATCCACGGCATTTTGCCAATGCTTTGCAATTTAGGAATTGTTTCTAGTTTATTTGTTTAATAAGTTGTAATCATCATCTACAACTCATAGTAAATTTAGAACTCCCCAGTTATAATCATAACATCACAGTTATGGAGCATCCTCATTCTCGTATTGATCTTTTTTTCTTTCTTCAGGATGCATCTCGTGTTTTCCCCTAAGGAAGCAAAAATGAGGCCCTCACTTTGTGCCTTGCTCCCAGCCCCTCCGCGCACTCCTCCAGCAGCGTTCGCTCGTTTCGAATCCCTCCCTCGGGAGCGTGTAACGACCCCTCCCATACGAAGGGTCACGCAGGAGGTTAAGGTAACATTATGGCGGCAATCCCGCTAGAGCACGCGACATTTCCCCCAACTTCACTAATGACAGGATGCTGCTGCTGTAGCTCGTCTCCTGCTCATTTTGTTACCAGCTTCTTTCTCGGATGTTTCACCAGAGGGCGCCCGGGTCACGATTTCCTCTCCAAGTCCCCGTAGGAATAGCATTACCGAGCCTCAAGTGCATAGGGCTTCTCCCGAGTGATTGTCTGATAAGTAAACGAGGTCTGTGCGGAAGACTTCGGGTAAGGTTTGAGCAATTTTGTGCAATTTTGCCGTTTCTTGCAGGGTTTCCTCATCTCTGTAGCGATTAGAGCATCCGCAACAGCGATATGGCGGCTGCGTGACACACCAACGGTGCCCTCGCTCACAACCTTAGAAAGTTGCGGGCGCTGAGCACCGCTGTGAACACAGGAGGAAACGCCATTAAATGTCGTTACTCCTGTGACAGCTTGCCAATTTACCACAAGAAGTATGCTCTCCTGCTTGAAATCTTGAGACTCATCAGCGGTACTTTCAAACATATCCTGTGGGAGAGTTGAACGTTTCAGTACGATGCATTAAACACATGCAGTAGTGTTTGCCGCTCTGACATGCTATTTTCCTCAACTGTAACCAAATAGTGATCGTACCATCCTCTCAATGATGGGTTTCACTAATTATTAAAAGTGAGCCAAAAAAGCTCACAACATGAGCTCCGAAGCCTTATTGAATTTTTCAGGAATTCGTTGAGTATCTGATATTCGAGACGAATTTTATGATAGAGGGACTTTTCTGCCACAGCTAAACAAGGAAAAATACGAAGAATGTTAATATTAAATGGTCCCCACAATCACTCTCATCATGATGAGATAGTTCTAGAAAGCTAACTCACAAGCAGCTTACTTACTCACCAGGCGAATGGTGTCTGGAGTGAATGATATTCAGGTTTTGTTTGATATTGCAATTTTGTCCATTTCTCTTTTGATCTATCACACGTGGGTGACTGCAAATAAACACGTCTCAGTAAATTATATCTCACTAAAATACCAATCACTCCTTGTTGCATGTTTACTGCATTAATTAGATGCTTTTCTTATAATTCTCCTATGTATAGGATTGATTATTCATTACTTGTTTCAAAAAATATTGAACTTTAGTGAAATAAATTTGAAAAAGCAGGAGTCAGCAGATTGGTAGCTGAAATGGGTTTTCGTCAAAAGCAACGTGTGAATCTCCAGTAAGGCAGAAGGAATGACAGACGGAAAGTTTACCGTTCTTAACGAACCAGCCGACACAAAAAGTTGACACGAGCTCTGAAATACAGAACAGGCTCAACCTTCGTTGGCTCAACCCTGTAAGTATGATAAAAGAGAGTACTGAATAATATCCGTTTGATGAAAATAAATGAATTTTGTCCTTCTCCAGAGACTTCATTTTTGTATGAAGAGTTCAATATTTTCAACACTATTTAATACTTTTTTCTTGTGATTGAGGTACGAAGTTTTGAAAGTGAACATATAGGTTTCCGTTCAGTCCCAAGAGCGCGTAATATTTTATGTACCTGTACTTTGTCTCCATGAAGGCTGAATGAAACTTCGTTGGAAGATTAGAGACTCACAGCTCGAGGAAGCTGAGGTCGACGCTTTTGTGGCAATGGTCTCAGTGAAAGTTCGTATGAAGAAGCAACACACAAAAGCAACTTATTATTGAGGTCGGATATTCGAGGAAGAGAATTTTTAGAAGGATGCGGCTCCATTTGCATGTTAAGGCTATAAGTTAGTTTAAGCATCCCAAACCACAACAAAGGTGTTTTCAAGCAGGGAAGGAGGCAGGCCTCAATCACTACAGGGGGTCCAAAAGCTAACTCTTTGTGTCCAGTAATTATGTTTTTCTTTTGATGTAGCTATTTATTGATATATAAACTAGTCTAACGAGCTAAACTAAGAAAGAAAAAGAAATTTAAGATTATTAAATGTCAAGAACTTACCTGCACCTAAAATGAGAACAAAAATACATGAGCAGTTGTCAGGAAAAGCACGAGAACTTTGTTTTTTGGTTCACCCTATTTTGAATTAGGGGAGTTGAAAATTTGTGCTCAAGATCGATGTGTTCACACAAGTAACGTATAGAAACAGTACAATTGAAATAAGATCATAATACATGAAGAAACTTGAAAAAAAGTAATTGACGCTGAAAAAAGACGCTCTAAGCCAAACAAAGAAGGTCCGTAATAAAACTAAAACCTATTCTATTTGGCTAGGAAGAAGGCTTCCTAGCCTTTAGCTCGGGACCTCAGATTTTCCCCCTGAGAGCGCTAACTTCCGAATATAATTTTCGTATATGTATTCTCTGATTGGGCTCTGTTCATAAGGCAAATTGTTTTCCCCAGAAGAAAGAGAAGGGACCAGAAATTATCGAGGGAAGAAATCGAGGAATCCATGCACAATGTGTGTTCCCAGTCAGGAAACTCTGTGCGTAAAGAGACCTAGACAGAAATTTCCTTCGGCAATGTAGGCTGGCAACTTCCCGTCTTGTCTTCGTTTGATTGAAAATAAGCGATGAGATGTGTGTAGGTATACGTGTCATTCCTTAAATTCACCCGATGAGGCCCTTTTTGTTTCGTTATCTGTGACACACATTGCGTCTAAAATGTGGTGCCTCAATGGCGCACCCGTCACATCAGGCTGCTCATATTGATGCAAAGCGCTCGCGCACATATTTCTACTGACTTACAGACGCCTATTATTCACCTGAAGACTAAATGAAACTGCTCACAGCATAATAGGCGCCGGACAGATCAATATTAAAGAGACCCAGGTTCTGAAAAAAAAATCTTGTAGAAAAATCTGCTAGTGTACTTTCGGTAGACCGTACAACACCGCAGGAGAAAAACCTGACACATGCAGGTTTGACCAATTTTCCTGTGGTGAGTTTGTTTTAATCAATATTTATTGTATTAAATCCAAACTCTAGTCAATAGGAGTTACATACAAAGTATGTTCAACTTTCAAAAATGTGCATTGTGAATTTGAATTTTTAAGCACATATTTTACAGCTAATGAGTTTTCGCGTGTCATTAATTCGCAAATTAAGAAATTTCTCTCATCCCAAGGTATTGAAGAAAACCATATAAACTATTTGCTCTGCTCATTCATCCTCATTGCACTGCTCTTAATTTGGGGTGCTATTTGAGATTTTTACGTGAATCAAAATTACTGCGTGCAAAATGTATTCATAACCTCTAACTTACAGTTGTGTGCAGTGCGCATCTTCGTACGTCGGCATGCCGTCACGTAATTTTTGTATCAGAGTGGCAGAGCATCGGAGTGGAAGCTTCCGTACTGGGACTCAATTAGCACACCCCTCTCACTCCGCAGTACGTAATCAAGCCTAAAAATGCAACGTACCTATTTCTTCTGCCGACTCCAGAATCTTAGACTCGGCCTCAACCCTCTATGAACTAAGGATTTTAGAGTATCACAAATTTTTGGGTGTTTGTGAGCGCGTAGGGACCGGGATCGGAGAGGAGTGGGGAGGAGAGAGAGGAGTTTTGGGAGAAGTTGTCCAAGTGTGTTGCAAGAGTGGGGATTGGTTGTAGAGTTGTGGTGATGGGGGACCTGAATGGGAGAGTGGGTGAGGAGGTGGTGGATGGTGTTGTTGGTAGGTATGGGGTAGCTGGGGTGAATGAGAGTGGTGAATACTTGATAGAGTTATGTGTAGAGAGTGAGTTAGTGGTTGGGAATAGTATGTTTGAGAAAAAAAGTATAAACAAGTATACATATGTGAGGACGAATGGAGGTGTGATAGTGGAAAGAGCATTGATGGATTATATTTTGGTTAGCAGGGGAGTGATGGGTCGTTTGCTCGATGTGCATGTGTTCCGTGGTGAGTTGAATGGGATATCGGATCATTACTTGGTCGAAGGAAAGTTGAGAGTAAATGGTATGTGGGGAGGTATAAAAAGGAGGAGTGGAAGGGAGGTGTTAAATGTGAGCAAGTTGCATGATTCTAAGCTTGAGTGTGAGTATCAGGAGAAAATGAGGGTAGAGTATGAGAGGGTGAAGGTAAGTGAGGTTGGTGGAGTGGAAGGGGAATGGAAGCTGTTTAAAGATGCGGTGGAAAAATGTGCAAGGGAAGTGTGTGGGGTAAGGAAGGTTGGAGTTGGGATTAGAAAGGGGAGTGAATGGTGGAACGGAGAAATAGGAGCGGCTGTGAGAAGAAAGCGAGGGGCGTTTGAAAGGTGCATGGCTGCAAAGGGGCAGCCAGCAAAATTTCGAAGAGTATAAGGAGAGGAAGAAAGAGGTGCAAAGAATGGTAAGGAGAGCAAAGAGGGCAGCGGATAAGGAGTAGGGGAGGAAGTTGGGAAGGGACTTCATGGAGAGAAGGAAGGTTTTTTGGAAGGAAGTGAAGAGAATTGGGAAAGGACAGGTGGAGAGTGAGGAAAGAGTGAAGGATGCAAATCGTAGGCTGCTAGTGGAGGGTTGTGATGTGAGGAAGAGATGGGCGGAGTATTTTGAGGAACTGCTGAACGTGAAGGATGATAGGGTTGCGAGAGTGGTAGCTGTTGGAAGTAATGTTAGAATGCCTGTGTTTGGTGAAGTGAATAGAAGTCGAATAAGAAGTGTAGAAGTAAAAGGTGCGTTGGATGTGATGAAAAATGGGTAGCACCAGGTATGGATGGTTGCACGGTTGAATGTCTAAAGAAAGGAGGAAATGTGGTTGTAAAATGGTTGATACATTCATTTAATGTGTGTTTTGGGGCTAGTAAAGTGCCGTTAGATTGGAGTAGCGCGTGTGTAGTTCCGTTGTTCAAGGGGAAAGGTGACAGGTATAAGTGCAGTAATTCTAGAGGTGTAAGTCTACTGAGTGTCGTTGGGAAGCTGTATAGAAGAGTTTTAATTGGAAGAGTGAGAGTGATGACGGATGGTGTGCTGGATGAAGAACAATGTGGTTTTAGAAGTGGCAGAGGTTGTGTGGATCAAATGTTTGTTCTGAGGCAGGTAAATGAGAAATACTTAGCAACAGGAAAAGATGTGTATTGGGCATTTTTGGATCTAGAGAAGGCGTACGACAGAGTGGACCGTGAGGCTCTATGGCAAGTTGTAAGCTTGTATGGAGTGGGTGGGAGACTGTTGAGTGCGATCAAGAGTTTTTACATTGATAGCAGAGCGTGTGTGAGAGTAGGGAATGAGGTGAGTGAGTGGTTTCCAGTTGTGACAGGTGTGAGACAGGGATGTGTGATGTCGCCGTGGTTGTTTAATTTGTTTATGGATGGTGTGGTGAGAGAAGTGAATGCCAGAGTGTTGGAAAAAGGTGAGCAGTTATTGGGACAAAATGGTATGGATTGGGAAGTGTGTCAGCTGTTGTTTGCAGATGATACAGCGTTTGTGGCTGATTCAGAGGAAAAACTGAGGAGACTGGTTGCAGAGTTTGGTAGAGTGTGCGAAAAGCGTAAATTGATGGTAAACGTGAAAAAATTAAGGTGATGAGATGTTCAAGAGGTGGAGTGTTTGGAACATTGGATGTGAGGATGAATGGTGAAGTGTTACAAGAGGTAGAGCATTTTAGGTACCTCGGGTTGGACGTGGCTGTTAAGGATAGTATGGGACTAGAAGTGAGGCATCGAGTGAGTGAAGGCTGTAAGACATTGGGTGCAATGAGGAAAGTTTTTGAATGTAGGAGTTTGAGTAGGAATGCTAAGAGGGGACTGTATGAAAGCTTGATCGTGCCAGTTTTGTTGTATGGAGCAGAGTCCTGGGGTTTGAGAGTAGCTTAGAGGAGTTAGTTGGAGGTGCTTGAGATGACGTGTTTGAGGAGCATGTATGGAGTAACTAGAAGAGATGGGATCAGGAATGAGTTGGTTAAGGGGCAGACGGGGGTTATCAAAAAGTTGAGCAGGCGAGTGGATGAATGAGTGCTTGGATGGTTTGGACGTGTTGAAAGAATGAATGTTGAGCGGCTGGTGAAAAAGATTTATATATCGGAAGTGTGTGGTATTAGAGCGCGAGGTAGACCACAGATGATTTGGATGGATGGGGTGAAACGTGCTTTGTATGAGAGGGGTCTGACTGTGGACGTGGCGAGAGGGATGACTGCGGCTATAGAAGTGAGTGGGGGCAGTGCATAGGAAGGTAATTTTATTTTGACGCTGTACTGGAGGCCTGCCCGAGTGTGATGGGGTTGACCTGTCCTGTGCGGGGGGAGGGGCTGCACTCAATGAAGCGGTCGGGGTAAACCAGCCATGGCTGTCGGGCCTGACTGTGGAAGGTGGTTGTGCTGGGCTGCTGCTGATCCTGGCAGTTCTGGTGCGGCCAGTGTTGCCTCTCTCACCTCCTAGTGACTAAGGGTGATGATTGTGGCCTGCTGTCGGCTACCCTCCGATAGGGAGGAGAGGCCTGGTATATATGTGTATGTATGTATGTACAAATTTTTAAATAAAAACCTATCTTAACAATGCTAGCAATTGATACCCGCTGTATATGGTAAATAGATAGCAATCTTTTCAATTTCATTTTTCTCTGAAATATTTTGTTTTCGAGATTTCTTTTAATGCCTGCAATTGAGAGTTTTCAATACATGACACTTATAGCTATGTCACGAAATTTTGTAACTTCAACATAAGATGAAGGAAAAAACTAATGCCTCTAAT
This sequence comes from Platorchestia sp. MABIK, assembly GCA_014220935.1. NCBI lineage: Eukaryota > Metazoa > Arthropoda > Malacostraca > Amphipoda > Talitridae > Platorchestia > Platorchestia sp. MABIK. Next base: position 48,812 of record JACJUY010001807.1, read on the forward strand.
ATTATTGACAGTGCGAAAAAATGTCAAATCATTAATCACTAACTGGTTTTGTCGGAGAATTTGTCATGAAGACAGAAATTAAAATAAAATCTTTATTCCTATTAGCTTAAATGTAGACTGCGATTAACTGAAAAATGCGAAAGCTTTCTCAAAGTTGTGTTTATATTTGAGCACTAAGATCGTTTTTGGTGACTGTATTGTGCCCGGTTTCTCAGTGACAATAATCAAAACTTGGATGTCGTTTTGTTTACAAACGTGAAAATACTACGTATAATTGTCCATGACTATACACAGGCTGTGGGAGGTATAAACAAACATTTTTTAATGTTTCCGCCTAACTTGCGTTCATTGTCAAGGATAAGGACAGTTTCACTGAAAATTGCGTCCTTTTCAAAGAAAAGGAATGTTCTCGTCATTGGCTGCGAGTTTCAATCTTAGATTCAACAAGCGTCTGCCCATCAAATGTTTACCGTTGTGAGTTACAAAAATTTTATGTTGCAATGCGCAAACTTCAAACTTGGCACAACCCCATGAACCCTGTAAAATTGATATGACCATGAAGCTTAATGATCACTTGTGACTTCATTTGAAGTGTATGTGGCGGCATCCCGGAAAGGCGAAAGTAAATTAAAAAATTCAACTGTATAGATCTGACCGCCACTGTTGGCTCAGGGGTATGGACTTAATGGTCAGTCCTGAAGTACGTGCAACTCTCACAGCCTGTGCACGTAGGACATCGCTATTCAATACTATGGGCAGTGTGTGTTCCTTTGCTCTTATCACCACTCGCCGTTGCCTCACTCTTTCTCTTTTAATTATATGTATATGTTCTACGTTCCTTCCTCA
>JACJUY010001807.1:58158-107654 GCA_014220935.1 Platorchestia sp. MABIK
TGTATTCTTCGTAATGTTTGTACTTTTTGCACTTTTTTGAATTCATTGTATTTTACAGAACTGAAGATGGAGCTGGACTCCGAAACGTTTTCGATTTTGTTTTTTCTCAATTTGAGTAAATATGACTAGTTTTTTTAGCATTTTCTTCGCTTTTAAATTTCTATTAGCATTGCGATTCAAGCAAAGTGACAAATTTTTTAGACATAAGTTGTTCTTAATCGCAGTTAAATGCACATTTTGTCATTTAAAAATATTTTTCAAAGAATAATGAAAAAATTAAAGTTTCAACGCTCGGGTAATGAATAGAGAGAGACAAGTCTAGTGTTTATACCCCCATGTAAACGTGTAGCAGATGTTACATTTCCTCAAATGGATTAGCACGAAGAATTAATAAAGTCTTACTGTGATCGACGCTATTAGATTCCGATCATTGAAAATACCTGCGGTGATCGTGAATATGCTTTAATCATGATAACAACCATATCTTTCAGAATATTCACCCATTCTCCTATAACCATAAAAGAGGAAAAATTCAGACTTCAACCTAAATGAAAATCAATAGTTGGAAATTATATTAAATGCAATCTACAAAAACAATCGTGAGATCGTGGAAAACTTTAGAGAATCCATTTCAATACGTAAATTGGACAATTAGGAGGTTATTAAGTCCAAAAATGAAATGTAAAATGCCATGTGCGTTTGTGTTCTCATTAATTAAGCAACTTTGTATAAGAAATTAGTTCAGAAAACCTCTGAAACTCTGTTGAAATTCAATGCCAAATTTTTCCACCTAAGTAGGACAAAGGGTATATCGATCGATTTTCCCAATCATTTGCGTCATAGATATTCTCGGGGTACTACTACTAGAGCGGTACCATACAGCGACCGTGGAGATAAATTATATCTAATCTGGTGTTCTGAAACGCTACTGAACAATGTAAAGGAGTACTGAACATTAACAGGTGACGACACAGCGCACGTGTTTCTTCTAGACAGGATAAAAGAAGGTAAATTCTATCATATTTTCGACGCAAATTACTATTATAGACAGAAATGCATGCTATATGCAGGTAAGGTACAAAAAGTGAACGGAGATTAAAACAAAACTTACTTATATCGATTAAAATGCATGTGAAAGTTATCCTAGCTTAAAAATGAAAGAATCGAAAGAAGATAGAACCCACAATAGAGTGGTGCTGCCTATCTGAAAACAGTGTTCACGAATAAATTGTAACTCTAACTTAAAAATAAAAGCTTTTTTAAAGCACGATTGCGTTGGCCGTGAGTAGTAGTTTAATTGCAATTGCATTGGTTTTCAATTCCTATAGCATAGAGTTTCATTATATCTCAAGATGTGACTCCCTCATAATTCTTCCTTCATTTATGAAGGCACGAGTATGTTAGCATATGCAGTCAAATGTGACGGTACGAGTGTGCTAATTCACTATAGTAATTACCAACATTGCCCACAATATTGAAGTATGAATCCCGCAATAAGTTCACTGTAGAAGAAGTGTAATATTTTGGAATAATGACAAATGTGTGAGGCCTTTTAACGATTTGCAGCTTATGTTATGATGCCCTACATGGGGGCGACATTTTCTGGTTTGAATGCAAATTAAATGTTAGGAAAATATTTTTAATATTCGAGCGTTCTGTAATCACATGTAATGAAGTTGAGGAGAAAATAGGGGAAAAACTGTCACGTGACAGTTTTACATGCATATTAGTGTTCTGTAATTTATCTTGGGTCATTTGGCTTTCTTTCTGTTGCGCCGCTATTTCTCTATACGTGACCCGCGTTAGGGTCCAGACAGTAAGTTGAGTTAACTGCCGAGTCGTCGTAACTAATGCGCTTTACATAAACAAGGAAAATGTCAAAGAGAGACTTTTAAAGTTAGACAAGATTACGTGGTTCAGTAAAGTGCACTAAAATAATAGTACAACGAAGGTAGATTTTGCCTAGTTAGCAAGTACAACGGTATTGTCGAAGTAAATCCCGAGATAAGTCGTTAAAAATGCATCTGGCTGAAACTGTCTTCTAAGATTATTTCCTTTTAATGATTTTGCGCCACATTCTTTGATTCAGTAATTTTCTTAGGGCTGAAAACCATGTGTGAAGTTTCGCATCAAATTGACTCATTTATAATTCGATCGTAGCTTTTAGTCATATTTCAAATATGAATATGCCGGCGCAACCTACCGCTGCAAAAGGAGTCAACCTGATGTACCTGCATAGAAGTCACACGCATGCGTACTCTACTTTGGAGGTGTGGTGCCTGAGGGACCAATAGCGGCTCCGCTTTTGCGGTGCTGCTATTTTTCATCTCGAAAGAAGCTTCTTCATAGCAAACTGAACCAAATAAACACAACCTGGTATGTATTCGGATTATTTATCTCTCTGGTTGTTTGATGCATGTCGCTTAAACTTCAGTAACTCTGCTCACACATTACCATAAGGTACAATTGATATAATTCAATACAAAAATTCATACCTTTGGAGAAGATTTATGTTATAATATGAAACAAATAAAATTGAAGTATTTTAATTCGAGCTAGAGAGTCAAAATCGAAAAATGAGAGGATTTGGAGCCATAAATTATATTGCTTATATTACTAATTCAACAAGAGCCAAAAAGACGCGATCTAGCTGAAATTGATTAAGACTTTTTGCATCCCATTTTTGACAAGGTGGCTTCCCATGTGACGTTATCTAGCTGTTTAATTAAATTTATTTTTCAATCGAAATAACTTTTTCCGTTGGGGGACTTTTTTGAGATTCAAATGCTTCAAAAACTTTTAAAAGAGCAAATTGAAATTTGAGAAAAATCGGTCGAACTATTTATGTACACAAATCAATTAAAACAAAAGTAAGCCTTGAAAAGCCTTTCGTTTTAGGCGGCCCTCTGATAATATATTACTCGGACTAAAAGCCCTGAAATGTTGATGTCCGGCAAATACAGGATGGCAGTTGCAGTTTTCAAATTGGATTGTCCCAGTGTGTCTTTCTTGGTATTAGACTTCGTCTAATGACTTATGACTTATTGATTATAACCTTGACATTCTGTTCTGTCATGAGTTGACAAAATAACTACCTTGTATAAAATCATATTAGACGACTTTTGTTTTTAAGATGCAGTGCCAAATAGAGTGCGTTCTTCCCTTCTGGTGGCATTCCTGTCAACGAAATTGCTGTCAACACTGTAAGCCCAATTTGTTGCTTACCAAGAAGACCTGTGGCACCGACACAGCACTCTCTTAAAACCGGAATTCTGGTCTCTTTGTTCAGGCCCAAGAAGGCAACACAAGGCCACTAGGCCAGTCGGTAATCGACACTCGGCAGTCTCTCTCCACTCCGAGCACGGTATACCGTGACTCCGAGTCTCCGGCTCGCTACTCGTCAGTGTAATCGCTAATGTTAGTGAGGAGATGTGTTGTTCTCTGCTCTTACAAGCACAGAAGATATCAGTTTAATGCGGAGCTTTGTGATTTCTGCTAATTGAACGGAACTTTACATGTAACACTATGATTCTTGTTGTCAACTATCGCACAGTATGCTGCACTCGTGCTACGTTAAACGTAGGAGATTTTACCTTTGTTATTTTTCAACATATCTAACAAAAAAATTATCGTCTCACTGACAGCGCCGTGGAGCGATTGAGTCTACTGGATGATTTAACTAACACGTCTCTTTTTATGTGAATAACTTCGATGTAGGAAATGTGCACGAAAAACATAGTGTGGGCCACACAAAGTGTTGAGATTTTCAGATACTTATTACTAAGTGTTGAGCACACAAACATCATTCAAGTTTCATTTTAAAGTTAAGTTGTTTCTACTTAATCTTTGGAAGTGTTTTAACCCAGATTGTTTTGGCGCTGTTGTACAAAATATAAGTGCAATTTTTTCTTCATTATGCAAATGGGTCTTCAACAGCACCAGCGCTAAATTTATTTAGAAAAATGTTGCTCAGTGTATGGGAAAAACATTGCTAATAAATTGGTCATAATGTTGTAATAAGCATGATCAAAAAAGAAGCCTGGCATTTATTTTAAAATTTAATTTATTTTAAAACAGAAATTGATATTACGAAAAAATACTGGTAAAAATAACAATAATTGAAATTTTTCCCGTTAGTGTACCATTTATGATCAAAGTTCCATGATTCAGTGTTGACCGTGCGGTAAACAACTAAACTTTACAATTTGCATTGTCTGAGTCAGGGGTTCCCAACCTTTGGTTCGCCTTGTACCCCTGAATAAATTTCATTCGAACCTCGCATCCCCGGGAGTATCGTCAAATAAAAACACCAACATATGGCCAATATCCTGTTATACACCTGAACTTTTCGCCCATCGCCTAGAATATCGTCTCGCACTTCCAGGGGGTACGAGCACCCCAGGTTGAGAATCCCTGGCCCAAGCCAATGAACTTAGGCTCAGATGTTCTTTACTTCCACCTTTCACATTGATGAACAAAATTACCCGTATGTTTTGTGCAACTTCATCAGAACTTTTCGCTCGAAAAAGCGCATTTAGCTCATAAAATTAGGGAAATGGGTGGATAAAATGACACTAAGATGAGGTCTCCGTGATCAATGCTTAGCGTGTATAGACTTGAAGAAAAGCTTGACATATTTTTCAAAAATACTTTTAGTGGGTCGAACTAGACAAATTTCACGCTAAAAACTAAGATGAGGCCTCTACGTTTGACACTTACCGAGTAATAAGTATTTGAAAATCGCCATGCATTTCTATGCCTTATTTTGTACATGATCTTTCTATCTTCAACGGCGTACTATTACAATTATGTGTATAAAGATTGGAAATCGCGTGCAACCACTCGAGATACCCCCTCAATTGAACAACTAGAATAAGTGAAAACATGAAATTCCTTTCAGTACGTGTAATTGCAGTAATAACGCGTCTAAATGACAGAAAAATTGAACTGCAGAGTCACTTAGCAACATGGAGTCGTTAACTCACAAGCAAAAACGTTTTATACTATGACACACAGGACGCACGCTCACTGGAAATAGTTAACCCAGCAACAAACAGTGCTCTTAGCTTTTCATTCATCTCCAGCTCTGTATAGCTTGAAAAGTAAAATGAACTGGGTCTCTCCAGTAATTGGGCGGGATTTTGCATTGTCACATTCTATATTTCAGAAAGACTAAGGGTTTTAGCATTTCAAATCACAAATTTTTGCTTTTTATTTCCACTTCTACGACTGTGTTTCAGTAACAATACAAAAGTGTTTATACATTAATGACGCACCATTCATGATATTTTACTAAGGAAGATGTAAAAGCGGGTGAACGATTTAGGAGTAATAAAATTGACCTCGGCCCCGGAACGTCGCACAACCGATGCATTATTAGATAACGGTGGTGATTTACTAATGTTACGAGACTGGCGTGTGAATTTTGATTCAGACACCAACGTTGTTGAAATAACCTGATGCAATTGTTTCCAAAGAAACTGTATTTAAAGGCAAAGAAAATTATTACGCAGTTTACCTTGTAAAGGATTATTAAATAGTGTTTGTTGGTTGACACACATTTGAAAACTTGAGCTATCTACTGGTTTTCACATAACCCTTATCAGAATTATCACGTACTCCTCTTGTAGGGGAAACCTGTTCTGTAATGCGTTTTTTGGGCCCTCACTTTCTGCAATAACAACTATAAAGTGAAAAGTTACTGATAACCACCTACACGGGAATTCCTTCGGAAGTGATATTGTTTCTACAGCTATCATGGGGAAATGTTTCTTGCGTTTTATCATCACCCGTGTGAGATAGAAAATCAGAAATCGGACTACGGGTTTTAGTCTTGCGCCAGTTACCCTGGAAAATCGTACTCAAGAATAATTTTTAGAATGTAGGTATGAAGAAGATTACTCTAGACGATTGTCCCCAGGAGCGGTCATTAGTAAAAAATTAATATCATGGCTTATGTCTTTGAATTCTTACAGAAATAGAGGAAGATGCTACTAATGTCATAAGTAACTAATTTTGATGCATGCTGTAAAAATTCCACCATGGTTCATTTCATACTGGGCCCATTACGTTCAAACTTCGCTAAGCTGTGGAAAACTGGTCGTACTCAATGGGTTCCTGTGAGGAAAATTAGCACAAGCTGCATAAGGCTGGCTATCAAGGTAGACGTGCAGCCAAGAAGCAGTCTTATCGACGTGCCTACATTGGTGACAGTCGCTGGGGCTGAGCCGTTCTCTCACATCACCCTTCAAATGAGGGTGAACGATGCTACAGGAGTACAGGTAATGTATGATGTTCCCTTAGTTTCCTCAGTAGTTTTCTATTTCCTAAAATGTTTACGAAACAAGTTTCTGAATTGTTTGATAATAAGCATTTTTACCTAACCAAAAATCTTCCGATTTTCAGTAGCATGCCAAAATTTACAAGAAATGTTGAGCGCTCATAGGTATAGGTAAATTTTTCGAAATTTCAAGTTGCTGCTTGGTGTGTTCAAAAGGACCAAGTATTATTGGGGCTGCTGTAGGTGAAGGTTTCATACTTGCCTCAGAATATTTTATTCAAAGAATTAAACCTTATTTACGCAAAAGCCGGACTTCAAATTCTGTTTTGAAATCAGTAGTACAAATATCACAACGGGTTAAAGAAATAATCCTTCCCGGTCCTTACAAAAAATAATTCATTGTACAAAATGATTATTATATTTTTGCACAAAGAATAACCAATTATCAAGAAGACCTAAAGAACAGCCCTCAGTTTGCTCTGTAATTTATTTATTACTCCCTAATAAATAAATTATTCATTGTACGTACATTTTAAAAACTTTGAGGTTGACATTTTTTATGGTGAAAGTTTAACTCGATATACAACATTCCATCTCATAAAGTTTATGTAATTGCTCGTAAGACTTTCGTGTTGCAGTATTCATCGCATGCACATTACGTGAGCGACGAGAGAGGAAACATCGACCTTCGATCTGCCCGATCTTACGGCGGTTCATACGAGGGCTGCTTCTCGAACGGTCTCTTCTCAACTCTCGACCATGGACCGGAGTTCCAATACAAACGTTTTAGTATAGATGTTGAAAAACCTTGGAAGGTAAGTCAACTCCCTGAGCACTATTTTCTGTAATTATCAACGGAATAGAAAGAAACTTAAGATTTAGTTCAAGAAGTAAGATAGCTAGGATGGTACATATCAACTGATGTCCTACAATATATGTTGCAGGAATGTACAATAATGTAAGTCTGCCATTCTTTTTTCTGAGCTATTCAGCTTGGGAAAAATAGGATTGGCATGAATAAGCTAAGCCTATTGAACTTTCCATAAAGTAGTAATAATTGGCAATCGATCTACACAAAAAGACCTACTACGTGAGTATGAGTTATTGTTTAAATCATCCAAGACGCGCGAACTAAAATATAAGAACTGACAATATGGCATAGTTTAGTCGTAATATAATGTTAGGGTTAATGTTGTTGTGGAATATCAAAATGATTTTTCCCAAGTATCGATTGCTTTTGTAAGAATTCAATATTTTATGAAAATATTTAACGGCGTTTGTGTAACTATACGGAATAACTTTTGCTACATTCTAGATCTAGTTAGAAAAACTCCAGGATATGTTTTTATGAAACTATGGGAGCGAAATAACGGTCATTTAAAAAAAATGACTTGCTCTACGCAGCTGAGCCTAGAAAGATAGTATGAAGACAGCTATACGAGGCATGTGAACTTGACTTAATTTTACTGATAATGATTTACTTTCCCTAAACGAATGGAAGTTTTTGTACAAACGCACATGAAATATTCTTTCATTTAGTTAGTTACTATTGGGAGAATGGAATGGCACAATTTAGTGTGAGATAATACCATGTCGCCACACTATCTCTCCAAACTTACTTTTCACTCTCAGGCTTTGTAATTCAACGTACGGCAATCTCTTCATAAAATGCGCAATAAGTATATATAAAAAAATATATTGTTGCAGTGATGGTAGGAAAAGTCAGATAACAAGGAAACTGGTCATTTTGCTGTGAATGAAATTACTAAATATATAATTTTCTCTACTTTTGTCAGATTCTGTCATCAACAATTTGACTTGTCAGTGGGAAATATTCGTCAAGCGCTCCGCTCGTGCAAAATAAAGAAATTAACACAAATATAAAGATATAAGATTGTGACTTGCACACCAAAATGACGCACCACAAGAAAGAAATTGTAAGCCTTTAACTTACATTCGGTTCACTATGGACTTTTAAATGAAATATGGAACAATCAAATGAAGATATCAGGTGTATTGCTCTTATACATTACATGAAGATATAACGCAATCTCTGGTAACATTCAAAACGGATGAAGAAAACAACAGCTGTAAATAACGCACAGATGAGGGTTCGAACAATCTCGCAGTTTATATTTCTATTTAATTGACCGAACGATCCTCCAATCGTGTTTGACAGGAGGCTACTCTAGCTAGGAATACTGCTGCAACCGTTAAATAATAAAGCTACAAACTATTTAGAAGCCAAATGACACTTTTCTGTTTTGTCATTTGTAGAAGATTTAAAGAGTTCTAAAACTAGGAACTAGCTTCGTTCTTCAAACAACAATTCAACAGTAAATCAATGATATTGCAGTTATGTTTGTGTCTCCATGCTTTCTTGCTGAAAGTAATTATTTTAATAGAGTCGCGAGTGGAAATGCACAGCTCACAATCACGTTAAGCGACGCTTTCGTAAAACTTGCGAACTTCTCATAGACAAGGTAATTATTACTAAGAAATCACAACGCTGTGCCTCAACATGTCCAGCTCTCATCATTTCCACAGGAGTTACGCTGTTTTAAGTCAATGTAGGTCTTCATGCATTTCAAGTGGTTCGTTTCCGGATTGAGGCTTTTGGATGGGAAATACAAATTGTCCAATGCCTCCGAAAAAATCGTTGTATCTGATTTTAATTTCTCTCCAGTTATGTTGAGGGAAAAATCCTGCACTCTACAGACCATGTAGACTGTGAGCTGAAGCCCTACCGTAACTCTAAAAATAGTATAATTTCAAAGAACACACATCGGAAAACCGGGAGATAATATGGGGGTACAAGTCGCCGACAATAGTGGACATTCTTCCCTGAATCCCGTGTGTTGATCTCTCGAGAACCCAGCTATTCTGCTCAGTGTGTTGTAATGTGCAACGTACTAGAGTTTTACGGTGCTCAGCTCATTCATTCCTGGTTCATTACTTTTGTTTCATAACACTACTTCCACCTAAAAATCCACTATTAGGTTTCCAAAAGTATTTTTGAAGTTTGCTAAAGTATTTAGCAGCTTTTTCAGATCGAGATCAGACGAAATAAAAGTGATAGCCTGTTTACGAGTACGGGTTTTTGCACTTCTGTCCTGTTTTGCACTTCTGGACCTCAACGAATAAAAAATTCGCAAAAATATTTTATGTATCGCAAAAATATTTTGATTGTATTAAATTTATATTTTAAGTTCAAATAATATTTTTTTTCAATCGCTTAAAATGCTTTTCCGGATTAACATACGAACATTTTATTATATGATAGTTTAAGCCTCCCTAACTATCCAACAAAGGCATTCCCAGCAGATGAAAGCCTGTTTAGTATGGAATTAAGAGTACGGGGAATCTATGCACAAGGTGTGGCCTCACACCCTGCGTATAAAAACACCGAGTATGAAAGAAGTTTACTAAACACGATAAAAATTGGAGAAGAAAGCAATAGGTATCAAAAAAGTACAAAACTTTACTGAAAAAATATGGTCTACAACAAAACAAAATAAAAACCCCAAGCTATATCAACGAAAGGAACGCCAATCTAACTTTCAGGCCGGAACCTCACATCCTCTCACTGGGAGTGCAAATGTCTCTGTGAGAGGAATCAATGTACACTGCACTTGTTTGAAGCCTGAAAGAGTGAATGTAATGTCCGTTGTAGAAAAATACCAAACAGTGCAACAAACCCTCATGGGTGCAGAACGGCGCATGCCTGCAGCAATAGATTGCTACATCCACGGCTGTTCGGCGTACTCGACTGCGTCGCAGACTTGGCATTAAGCGCACATTTCTGTTATTCACCGACTATTTTCGCACCATTCAGTAAGTACACTAGCATGGCGTATTGGCGTGTCAAATTTTCTACGTATTGTTCGAAGTCTTGTTAAATATTTCATGTACATTACGTTTGATACCTACGGTAAGAATGTCATCGGTAGGCAGGTAGGTAAATTTATCAGATTAAATAATTCGTTATTTCCAAAGGTTTACTAAAAGTTTAATTGATTAGCAACACAATAAGTTGTTTCATTAGGAAGGGTGCTTTCTTATTTTATTTTGAGAAAAGGCAATGAATAAGAGGAGAAAAAAGAAGGGAGGAGTCAGGGGAGGGACTTACTACACTACGAACACTAAGAATTACTTATTTGAAAACACGTAGCAGAGCACTGAGTGATGGAAAGGGCAATTATGGGCATCATTTCATTTTATTGATCCATATAAATTTCCTTAATTACCAGAATCAGCTAACTAAAATGCTTGCGGAACATGTTTGTGGGCAGCACTAGAGTATCACACCGACAATTCATAGAGCGAGATACCATCGAAACATACATGCATCGAAATTTTGCTAATGAGCATCATGGTTGATGTTCAGTAAGTGAGGTTATAGCCAATACGATTTTATTTCGAAATTCATTGGCTAGCATACATTCGCGAAAGTTGAATCAACGGAGGGATATTGAGGTCACAGTCACGCAAGACTCACACACGACGACTAGATTAGAAAAAATGTGAAGGATACCAGTACAGCATTTTGCTTCATTATTAAAAATTCTAACCCCATGTCAAAAGAACATAACCCTGCTCTCCTACAAAGGAAAGGCCTCAATTAGGTGGACTATGACAATGATAGTCTACCATGACTGTGCAGCGCAACTCGAATCAAGCACCCAGCATTCACAAATCAGCAAATTGAAAAGAACGAAGCGATGGGCAGCAAACACAAAATCCAATTGACTTGAAGAGCATTCTCATCGTAATTGGCCAAGGGCGTCAGCCAGGCCAACTAACCCTCACTCTTCCATTCCAAAGTCACTCTTTAAGTCAAACTTTCCATTTCTTCCCTCTATTAGAATTTGAGATTTCTATAAAATCGCATCTCCATCAAATGTTGACTGACGAACTCCAGAAAGTATCCCCTCTCATAGATGTTAGCTTTTGTTAAGGAATTTGATCAGAACTATTTTCAAATCAAATTGTGACCTCAAATTAGTAAATACGTAATTTCAAGAGGAAAAAGGAGGGGGAGTGGATGCACTATGGATAGAGCAATGTCAAAATTTTTTCATTTGCTTCTTATTATTTTTGCTATGTATTGGTCACAAAAGTGCTATTCATCCTAGTTAACTTAACGTAGTCCATTTATTTTGAAGGTGGCAATCGGAGCGTACAAGGGCCACATCAAAGGCGAGGAGTGCACGAGTCCGTTGAGTGAGGCGGTGGTGGAACGGCGTTTCAAAGGACCTGGAGTGAGGCGATGCGAACCAGAGGGGCGCGTCGGTGGTGTGCTTTTTGTGCCCTCGGGTCCTGGTCCTCACCCAGCTGTCATCGACATGTTCGGAGGAGCTGTTGTGCTGGCAGAATTTCGTTCAGGTACATATCCCTTCTTACCAATGAGTTAACGTAATACCAATACTGAAACTGTTTTTAAGAGTAATTGGTCCTCTGAATATACTGTAAGTGCAGGCTGAAGAAATAACACTGAAAAAAAGCACTACAAATATAAATACATACGTATAAAACAGCTATTAAAGATCTCAAAGTAATGTCACATGCGACGGAGATTGATAGCCGGTGACGAAGTAGAGATATTCGCTATGCCAAAATTTCTTACGAAAGGGCTACTGCTCGCCCACGCTTCGCTCACTTTGGTGCTTAAAGCTAGGTCACTCAAAACCGATTGCCAAAAGTTACTTGTGGAGGGCATGCGAGCGCATACCAGATAGCTAAATCTAGAACTTTTAACAATTTGTTCAACGTTAAAATGCAAATGATAGCTTTTGGTTATATTATGTTTGATTCAAATGAAATGCTAAGGTTATGTTACGCTATGTTAGGTTAGAGTAGAATGCTTTAGGTTATGTTAGTTTTGTTTGGTTTATTTAAATTAAAAAGCAATCTGTACAGGTCGGTACCTATAAAGCGACCGTGAGGAATATTATTATTGTTATTATTAGAACTACACTCATGGGCGCTCATGGGCAGGTAATGAAACCCAACTGCAACATAAGCACCGCAGGATTCTTAGAGCGCTGCAAAGAGGATACAAAAAAATAGTTACCGCCGACTTGAACACATGCATATCAAATTGGAGTAGCAAGAAACCCGGTAATGAATTCAATGCCAGCAGAGATGGAGGCATAAAACACTGGACCAAACTGACTAGTGTGGCATCTTACAGTCTTCTATCTAAAGAGAGGACTTCAGCCGCAGCTCGAATGTTTCTCCCAATGACCTTGAGGCTAGGAGAAAAGTTTAAAAATACAGAAAAAAAACAGTGAAAATTATATAGAAAAAACACTACGTAAAAAATACAGATAAATATAGAGTAAAAAATACAGAAACACGTATTGTTCCGCTAATAAGACAAGCTCACTGAATTATTCTGGGCACACAACCGACTTGCTGAGCAGACGAGTAAACCCTGTATAGACGAAAGTGGCTGGCAGCATCTGAAGCTCTACAGGGCTTGAGATTGTCAGGGACCGCACAATATTCCAGCTGAGACAGTAAGATTGCATAAAAGCGTCAACCAATCAATGTATCATCACTTAACCTAACGTTAACCTTGTGTTAGAGCCCAACAAGGTGCAAAAGCGGCCATTTCTCTCCCTGTAGAATTTTGCCGTCGTTCACTTCAGCAGAATACTGAGAGAGCACGCTAGAATATGTGGTCTCTACAGCTGGAAAATCTTTTCATTGTTTGTCTCTTTAAGCCATTGAAATGTGAGTGTGCTGTCTTGAATTTATGAATGAATCTCTCCTAAGCATGGGAAATTTCTTAAGAACTCACTGCCTGTAAGTGTTTGGGCTATTGTCTCAGACACAGAAAATATTATCTTGTTTTTATACCACAGGTTAAGGTCAATAAAGTATACTTAGTGCTTATTTTGAAAAATGAGCTGATACCCTTTTGTTTTGACGCTTTTAGAGGTGATGTTTGGACTCTCTACTCTAATAAGATGGAGTGACAAGTCACAGAGCTAATGAAACAGCCGTGGCACTGAGACATGTAACCGTCCTTTATTAGCTTCCTTCATCACCAAGTATCGACATTTAAATGTCTATTTATGGTCAGTTTAGAGAGTGAAGCTTGCTCAACTCTTAGCAAGTTATCGAAATGTAACAGAGGAAGTTATTCAGCGACTAGAATAGATCATAAGTTAGTTTAAGACAACCACAACATAGGTGTTCCCTAGTGATGGAAAAGGGAGGCACCATTTAATAGGAAATGAAATAAAGGGAACAGAAAATCTTTGCAAAGCGTGGCTCCCCACATCTTACGCAAAGAAACAGCAAGATTGAAAGGAGTCCGTGGGACAAAATGAAAGTTCGAAAGGAAAGTCATAAGAACTCAAAAAAGGACAGCACTGATGCGAATGAAGATGATCTTTAACAAAGAAAAGCTATTCTATTTTAATAGAAAGAAGAGAAACCTCCTAAATTGCCTAACATTCAGGTCGAGAACTCACATCTTTCAAGTGGGACAGCTAATTCACATAAATTCAATAGTTGTATACCTCCGATGAGGCTTATCATCACGCGTGTTATGTGTTATTCTCATTTATAAAGCAGAACAATTTTTCATTTTTTTCCAGGGCAATCAAATTACCTTATTATGCTTACGATGTGATTCATTGCATATTAAACGAATAAGAATAGTCTGAGTGTTTCATAGTTTTTATATAGCATCTCATGGACTGTAGAGGCTTTTGGCATTTATCTAAAGAGCAATGTAAAGTCAGGCGTAGTGTCGCATCTTATGATTAATCTTGATTTCAAATGTTGAATATTTTTTTCGCTGTACATCTAATTTAATGCAATAGTCAATTAAAAATTGAGTACCTCTCTTAGGGCAGCCTTTCAGAGCATAATAATGCATGTACATTGTACATCCACAGTTCTTGGCAATCGGCTAATCAGATTTCTTTTTTGCAGCGCTCCTCGCATCTCGTGGAATTATGTCAATGAGCGTTCGTCACATGGACCCAGAAGCCAAAAATAAGTTCAACGATCGCTTAGAAATGGAGTATTTCGAAGAGGCAGTTGATTACCTCTTGTCGCAACCCACTGCCATTCCAGACAGATGCGGCGTCATTGCTAACTGCATGGCAGGAGCGTACGGAGTTCTCATGGGGGTACACATTGACCGAGTGAAGGCTGTATACCTGCTCAACTCAATGGCATTTGTCATCTTTGCAGACGTTTGGCGTAATGGTGAATTGCTAAGAAAAGGCTTATCTCTAAGTACTAGGCAATTCATATTCGATGAGGCTGATAGAGCTCTGCTTAATAATGATCTTCATCGCCACCTTTTAAGTGATGAAAATTTTGCAAGTGTTCCAATTGAAGTGTCACCTAGAGACACACACTACAGCATCAACGCTGGCAGTGAATGTGGGTTAGGATCTCCTCTTTCTCTTGAGCTTTTGAAATCTCACCTCGATCGTGTCGGCAACAAAAATTACACGTGTAAAATTTTCCCTGGAACGGGGCACTTAATTGAACTTCCTAACATGCCCTTCATAAGAACGTTGTTCCAAACACCGTTTCCTTTTTCTGACGAGAATCACAGAGGTCCTGGTGAGAATAAGATTTACATGGCGTGTGGAGGCAATGCCGCTGACACTGCAAGGAGCCAAGTGGAATCGTGGCACAACATGAGGAGTTTCATTGAAACTTACGTGAGAGATTACAGCTCCTGGTATCAAAATTTCCTCAAGGAAAAAGATTGACCTATGTAATTGGAAGTTCTTCATGAAAATTAGCGCGAGGTACATAACGTATTCGTTGGATGGATGTTTTACACATATTATGTACATCAGTTCAATGTGATTGATAAACTTTGGGGGAAATTCATTGTATTTTTACCAATATAAGATATCTATGCCAAATATTGAAGACGTTTCGAATTTTCCAGTGTAGCTAATTGAATTATTTTGTGTTCAAGTCAATTTAGTAGGTGAAATTAAATACATTTTTATGATGAAAAATAATCTAACAGGGATTTTAGCTCAAATGAAAGTAAGTGAAAAATAACTGACACTCCTAATTTATCAAGAAATGCAAAAAAAATTTTGTTTAATTTCCATCGCAATGGACTTTTAATTAGAACGCTTAGACATCTTACTGTGCGTTTGTATATTTATCGCACAGCAAGTGTCGAAGCATCGAAATTGAAAAGCGGGCACACAACCGGGTCAAAATCAAGTAAATATTTGAACTCTGTTTCAGGTTATTAAAACAACCTAACAGTTTTTCCTTCATCAGGACGGTTGCTTTTCATTAAAGGAAATTTCAAGACTACGTTTATAGTTTATTGATTGAAGTTTTACATCTATCTGTCACTGTCATCAAATATTTTATAGCTTTGTGTATTCAAAGGCATTATTAAACTTGAAATAACTTGACCATGGGAATACATTTGCATGTTTTTCTTCCAATTTGTTGTACAAACATTGGCATGGGCTGTGATGACACCCGTGTGCGTTCACTAACTAAGGACCTTTATGTTAAGTCATTTTAAAAACCAATCTTATGCATCATCATCATTGGAAATAAACTTGTTATTTTTCTCTTTCTTTCTGTATTCCAAAACAACGCGTGTATTCACACATCTCGGATTATCCAGGACGGGTTTGTGAGTAGATTGAGTTTTGTCGCATTTCCTCTAGCCACCACAGTCACCAGATCCTAATGTTATTAAGTCTTTATGGTTTACTTTGGAAAGAAAGATACGTTAACGCTATCGACCTACATCATCGTTACCTAAACTTGCCTTTATTTTAGAAGAATTATGGAAAAAATTCCTGTGGAAACCATATGGGACCTGTATTTTTTCATTCCGAGAAGACTGCCAGCTGTTTAGAGAGCCAATTAACATATTTGCTACACTGTAAAACGCATGGTAATACTCATTTAAAGTATTTCTTTAATTTGATTTAAACAAACCCCAGTATTTCAATAATTGCTCATGCTCCTAATTTTTTTGCAATGATTTAGTTTATTTTTCTCGTAGAATTCAATAAGCTAGTTACTTGAATTGCACACTCCAACCCTGCTCACTCCAATTGCTGTACTGACTGACTCAGTTGAGATAGCGTAACCTGTCTGACTGGACTTAAATTATCTTCCCCTCCAGTGGCCTCGATCTGTTCAAACTCGGCATCTCGAGTTGTTATGCTGTCTCACATCGGTCGCACAGCAAATTTAAAGAACACACGCTAAAAACTTAATTCCAAAATCAGGCACAGTCAGGAGCATACAAAATATATACATAGGAGCAGGATCTCTACTTTTGCATCGTAGGGATGAGACACCATGATGAAGCCATGGGTTCTTAAGGTTAGGTGCGTGAAAGTCACAGAGAAGGCGATGAGGTCATGGCATTTAAAGTTCAAAGCTCAGAATTAAGGGTCAAATTACGTGGAAGGAGAGGGGATGAATAATGCTTGGATACTAGCATCTCAGGCGATCAAAAGTGCACTCGTGACTCCATCCCGGGCTCATTCAGATCTGCATGCTTACAGTCTCCTAGCATTGAAAAGAAGAAAAGACGAGTTCAACCCTATCCGTTTCTTAGAGTAACACAACTCAAGCAGACATGAATAGGTTAATAATAGGTCCGAAATTGTAAGGAGATAGGCCGTCCCACCTGGGTCAGACGACGCAGCTGGTCTCAAGGAGACGGACTTGATTGAGCACACCCGATATATACGACGAATACAGGGGAAAACAAGAACAAGGAAAGAAGCACGCAATTTGAGAAATCGCCAAGACCCTCACACAAAGCAGACGTGAATACATATCTTATGGAAATTTTCACAATACATCTCTTAGTGAATTTAGTGAAATATACGCCATGAATCCAACAAAGTTTGGTGAACTACTCTTTTTCGAAATTTTATCACATGAGGGTAAGAATAAAATTAAAGTGCCACAATGCAGTACAGTATTGCAGAGTAGTTAATCTGAGGCTCAGTTTTCATTGCAAAGATGCTTTCACGGAACGAAGAGAATGGACTACTTAAAAAACAATATTAATAACTGAAATCATTCGTACGCAGACGTCTGTCAATATGAGCTAATTACAATGACATAACAATGAATAATTTTTGTCAAGAAATTGGTAGGTAGGAATATTTCAATGTGACACAGAACAAAGAGAGTACACATGATATTTAAATTTGAAGCTTCAAGTGTGTCAACTCTTTTATAAAATAATGAATCTTTATGAATTTATTTTGGACGTTCGTTTAAAATGATCTTCCAATGATGTATCCGTGGTCTAGTTTCGCTAACAAATGTGACATTGTGATCAGATTCGAGGCAGTAGTGAGGGTCTCGGTCAAACAAGTGGAGAGGTTACGAAACTCAGTTTTGCAGCACAGTAGGCCTCAAACAAATAGCAGACAGCGTCAATAGGCCTACGGCATTCAATAGTTAAGATAAGAATATGTTTCACGGAGACAAATTTGATGTACACTCGTGTGTGGGTTGTAAGATGCAAGACTAAACACTTAAACTTTTCTGCGTTTTTATTTTCATAATCATTAAAATAACAAGCAACTTATACGAGCATTCGCTAGAGCCATTGTTCTAACAATTGAATTACAGTAAAATTATTGTACAGCATCGGTAATAATCCATGGCAAAAAAAGGGCATTGTTTCGGAGCCTAGCATTCACGAATAAGAATAAACAGTGATACCGTGCGCGGCAACTCATTGATCTGCGATGTATTGGTTGAGACAGAACCGATTCAGGGACTAAGAGGAGAGTGGGAACAGAGGTGCAAACACGTAGTCTCGCTCTGAAATACCTATTTCAGTAGTCGTCCCATAATTTGGCGTGGTAAGTTTTAACTTCTTTGAGGTGAAGGGAAAGACTGTACGAGTGGATTTGGAACTGAGTGTCGCACTGCAGTGACAAATAATAAAAGAGACTGTTGAAGATGAGAGATAGCGGAGAACATATAACCCCTACAGGATGGGACTTCGAATCTCATAGCCCGAAATTCAATCAATGTTTTCGAGTGATTCTTTACCGGACGATTCGTCCGTTAAGCTTGGAGTGTCAAGTTTTGAGGTCGTCACAATTTGGCTCTTGCATCCTACACTTATCGTGAGTTAAGTCAAAAAGTGGTGGGCTACGTATATTCAGTAGAATTAGTTTGTATATAAACAGCACTCATCTCGTATTCAATGTATAGTTTTCTGAAACTTTTATAGGTGGATTCAATGCACGTCATTTTGAATTCAAAACATCCTGAATTATGCTCCAGCAGAACGGGACTTGTAGATTTCCTAGAAGCAAGAGAAAATCTCAAAAATCTGTCTGAAGCCATTAATTATTTCGCATCATTGGATTTCTTATTTCATCAGAGACGCAGTAAGCGAACACTCACGAAGCCAACATCCTCTGGCGTACAGGTGCCCAGAAACTGCTGCTATCGATAACGGTAGCTAGTGTGTGGGGAAACTGGTATAATCCAGTTGGAGCATCCAAACGTAGGTATGTGAACGTTAATGGCAGAACGAAACTTGGACGAATATTGATAACTCGTACGTGCTCAGATAAAAATAATGCACCTAGTGTATTAACCTCCTTGGAGTGTTGTGGTAGGTTTTTAATTGATCAGAACATGTATTGTAACTATGTATTTTATGCTACGAAGAAAGGGCCAAACTACGATGCCTGTAACCTTTTTAGCACTTTAGCATCTCATTTTTAGTGGAAAACCGAGAAACTATTTGGATCTATGATACAATGTTACGTATAAGTTAAAGCACCTGTTGAAAAACCTCAGAACGTCTTCCAGTGTTGTGTAGCTCAATTTGCAAAGAAATGACTCTGAAAAAAACTCTTTTGAAAGCGAGACTCCTGAATTCAAGAGACCCTATAAACAAACATTTACAGCTGGCGTCATCTATGGAGTTACAGAGTAGATATGATTTACATCTGGTGGAGCAGGTTGATATAATTCATAGAATGGGTTGAACATTGAATATGATTTAATGTGCTTGATATGATTCAAGGTATGGCGGTGTATTTTGATTTGATTTATGGCAAAGTGAAGCATGTCGATATGAATTATGGTGCAGAGGTGAGCACTGACATGAACTTATATGCTAAGGTGGAGCTTATATGCATATGTGAGGTAGTCGAAAGACGCGATTGAACGCCGATATTCTTACACTTTGGACAAAAATTAGCAAGTAAATACGTGTGTAAATAAATTAACAAACATCGGCATCTACGGACGCTTTATTTCCAATTGAAGCATGATACAAATCACCTTTTACATTGGTTTTTCAAATGCCTTATAACTAACACCAGGACGCCATGACGCTTTCCCCCAGTCAAAGACCGGTACCCATTTCAGACACCTGGATAGAGTGGGGTATTGTGCTTAGAATTTTTTCTCCTATACCCAACAGAGAAAATCGCCACCAGCGCCGAGACTCGAACCCGCGTTTCCCTCACGGAGCCAGGCCCTATAGACACACGGCTATGGCCGTGTCGTATCGATGGCTGCGTATCGATGGCTGCTCAATGTCTTAAAACAACCTCTTAGCGCAAGAAATAGTAGTATAGAAGTTAGTCTGAGGATCCGTTTCCATTGCAGAGATGTACACAGAAAGACAATATTTCAAAATAGACATGTTGGAGCGTCGAACACAGTAAGGTGATTATGTATAGAGAAAGAGAATACTACTCTAAACTTGTTGGAACATCGAACCCATGCAGTAAGGTGATTATGTATGGAGAAAGACAATATTTCAAACTAGACATGTTGGAGCGTCGAACACAGTAAGGTCATTAACAATGAAGAAGGTTATCAATACTATTTTTGTTCGTATTCATGCTAGAAAAATTGAATTGAATTATTTTATCAGCTCTCTATGGAGGATAGACGTAGTATAGTCAAAACCTGATTAATATAATTCGTTAACTCCTACCATTATTGTGAGGATACCCCGTTTATTGTGATAGAGAGTCGTACTGATGCATTCATTATATCATAATGAAATTTACTTTGACCGATTGTAATAGAAAGACTTTTTCCAGAATAGAATAATTTATGCAGTATGGTAATTGAATGAGTTAGCATTCCACCTATATACGAGTATATTACAAGCGGCGTGAAACTGGTAGATGTTTTCTTTCCAAGCATGTGCTACCTTGCTTCAAATTTGGTTCACACTAAGCTCTTAAACGGGCGGAATTCGTTTGTTTCAATATTTTTTCAAATTTTACACGTCTAGTAAACTCTATTGCAACATAAGAGCTTTCTGAAGACAACATGCTCGGAGTTAGGAGTTACAAACGAATAACTTCACTTGATTTCATAAAATATTTATTACCTCTTCTAAATTACAGTTAAGGAATGTAAGCTCCGATCAGACCTCATTTATAGCAGCAATTCTACAGGACAGTTTGAAACAACATTTAACTGACAAATTATTTTTAGAAAGAGAGAACAACAACGGGAATATTTAAACAACAATAGTAGAATTCCCTTGCAACCTGCGCCAATGTGCTTGAAGAACAAAGAACATGGAAAATTTAAAAAAAGGCAGTAAGGATGAAGTAGCAATTAGAATCGCATTTGTTCGATCCTCGCAGGAAAATATGCAGAAATAGGGAAAACCCGTTCAGCTTTGTTTGCTGCCCTTCCTCGATTTTGCGCAGTCGACTCAGAAGAGACTGAGCTCATGTCTAATTGTGAAAGTATTCTCTCGTGTTATCAGGTACCTGAGTATATCGCAAGTACTGTGATCCAACCCACGAATCAGGGTTTTACCAGGAAGCTGAAATATTTTATCAGAAAATGATTTTATGCCTCCAATGACAAGTAACAAGCATCCTGAACCACACCAGCATCACTTCACTCTCAAGGACTAAATCCGCTCAAAATCGTAAAAATTAGCACCAAAGGCTGTCAAAAAATTGATGTGTAAATGCCAAAATGATCTTCATGAATACAATAAAGAGTTAATAGTTTCAGAGCTGCAAAAAATTACACAAAAGGACGTATCATGTTCTCCTAAACTATCAACTGCCAAGATAGTGCTACAAGATAAGGTTTTGAAGAGTGGATTGAGGAAGAAAATATGACACTGGAAATCCCAGCCAAGTTGCAATTGCATTGCGGGTCATTCTTTTGAAAGTCGCATTACTGTTATCAACTCTATCGTTCGAATGAGGGCAGTTCAACAAACAAACAAAATCAGCGAAATGATTCAGCCTTTTTGATTCAGTCGTTTTTCTGTACTGGCGTTCAAAAAACTGAAATCAAGCCGCACTAAGAATGTATAAACCTATTGTTAAGTCACTCCCTATGAGAAGCGAGGATAGAAAATTATTTCACAGAGAAAAATAGTTGTATTCTAAAAACCGTCTACTCATTGTTTGCACGTATTTTGTGTTTGAAGCACGAAGACTATAGTTATGACAAATAATGCACATGCAAATGAAAATGATAGAGATTTTACTTTGGGCAAAGAATGTTTTTCAGCGATAGATTCACTTTTCACTGCTTAGTCAGAAAGTTTATCATCATCATATCTCACTGTTCTTCTAACCTAGGAATTTTAATCAGTATAACTTGGAAGCAGAAGCACAACTTCAAATTTTCTTCCTGGGAGTGTTAATTCCCATAAATACAATAGTTGTATCCGATGTTCGTATAGGAACTTCCGAAGGTATTCATACAGTATGATTCATTTATATTAAATATTTAGGCCTAGAACAAATCTCCATTCAGCTTCTGAGTGTATTGCAAAGCTAAAATTCGTTGCAACAAATTGGCAACTTAGTTGTCCCCAAAATAGCCTATTCCATTATGGCGTTGGAGCGTAGCTTGAAATGTATAATGCGCCACGAGTGCATGATCTTCAATTAGTAATTCAGAGGCTAGTGCTTTTTAAGTAAATGTGTTCCATTTCGACTGTTATACGACTGACATAAGAAAAAACTGTGAATGACGTCTCGCAGAATGAGCTACTGATCATCGCTTTAAATTTTTACCATTTACGTTCAAGAAGAACTTGCTCAATATACTTACAGCCCTAAACTCTACTGAAGAACTGAGTGTTTTATATATTTATTCGATAATTCTAGACAAACTAAAACTGAGTTGTGTTCTTCAGTTAAGAAATTCATCTACTAACCGTTTGAATGAAATGTTCTGCGGACGCAAGCATAGCCTTTCTAAATTTAATCTATTGAGACTGAAACGGATTTTTTTGTACTCTTAACTCAAATTTTACTCCAATCCTGATACAGTTATAAACATAAACACGAAAATGAGAAGAACGTGATGAGAAATCTCGCCTAATTCATCTGGACTGATGAAAAGCCTCAATAAACTATTGCACCTATATATGCCGCCAAAAATGGTGGCATCGTTTACATACAAAGACGGATGACATCAGTTTTCGTCAAAATACTCACTTAGAATATTTTTGTTCTATGGTCATTATTCATATACGGAAGCCACGTTTCACACTGCAATAAGTAAGTTTCCTCAAAAGTGACATTTGCCATAGCATGTCAATCAGTAACTTCAATTTGATTACTATTTGACTACATCGAAGTCTGCTTCTCTTATCTTCTGATTCATTCTGAAACCTGCTATAGCAAAAATATACTTTAAGCAAGCTAAAGCTACAAAACGCGCAAAATTAAACATATGGTCCAAGCTAAGTAATTGAGCTGAGTGTCTGTAATATGGATCCATTACATTTGCTAACGGAGTACAGTCGAGCATTGAAGATGAATAATATGTAATTTACGCAAGCTATTGTACGCGACCCTTCAAACATAGCGGCATTCAAAAACCATCGACAAAGCCCGCACATCATTTAATGTTCCTAATTTTTTCAAGTGTAAATTGCTTGAGAAAAAGGAATGAATTTCGTTGTCTGTATAATACAGTTTAAAAACAAAAATTTGAGGTCACCATGATCTGAATATTCGGGCATCTACTACACAGCCAGTGACGTTATGAGACAATTTATATAATAAATTCGTTTTCGTTGAGAGACGGAATGTATGTTTAAAAAATGAATAATAATAATACAAATAGGAGAATAAATGAATACGTATATAAAAATGGACAGAAAAATAAATGAAATTGAATAAATAAATAAAACAACGTAGTGTTTAAATGTAACCCAGATAAATTCATCAGTAACAAATCTTGAGAGACATATAAGACGTGCTATAGCTCGGGCTACGTTACATGCCGGCTATGACGCCGTGATTTCGACCCTTGACCGCCGCTGAGGACTGGGCTGAAACAGGCGCTACGCAGCGGGGAAGACGGCCGCCAGAACTCGCTCTGGCTTCACGTGATGGTCACGCGGCTGATAACGTGGGGCGCGTATTAATTAACGGCTCTGCGCCTATTAAAGAACCCATCCAGTCAATATGGGTACATTTTTTCTTCGACAGTGGCGTCGATAGGTTCCTTGGCACGGAGTGGATCAATGTGTTGTTTTCCAGCCGGTGTTCTTGTTAATTGGCATACGTTAATTCCAACATATTGAAAGATATTACGAAAAACACTCCTATTCGTCAAATCTGAATTACAACAATTAGAAATAAACTCACTAACATCTTTTTATAGAAAATACCAAAAATTTTACCTTAGCTTTGGAGAGCATTGCATAATTTTTTGCGAGAGTTAATGCATTAAACCTGACACAATGACGAAAACCTTTCGCTCCTTAACAAACATGAAACAGTTGTTGAGGCAGTCCCACAGAGCTGCTCAGCAATCATGTTCGATAACGACCAATAAAGCTGCAAAAACAAGTCTTCCTCTGATGGGAGCTGCCAAAATCCAAGAAAGGTTAAAACCGCAGCCGCGAATAGAAGCGTACCCAAGAGTGGGTCTATTTGACGTGCCCACGCAAGTGCTGGCCACCGGCCTGCAGCCCGGCGCTCCCGTCACTCTCAAGCTCACCACTTACGACAGCAGGGGAATTCAGGTTTGTTCTTAGTCAACGCGCGTAAATTGAGATACTCGACGTAATTTTCGCGCATAATGGCAATAAAAAAGAGACGAGCTTGTGATGTTTAAATAATAAGCGAGCAAAAATGAGCTTATAACTTTCAAAGAGGCTGTTTTTCAGTAGTGGAAAAAATGAATGATTTTTTCTCGATGTTGACTATTTTCAACGTATTTTACTATTACACGTCTTCATCGAGATGTTGAAATGGCGTTGTGTAGTTTACGACAAACGGTGATCATGATCTGAGTAATGCAACTTTGTATTTATAAAAAGATGATATTTTCCCACATTCAATTTACTTATTTATAAAAAGGTATCATTTTTCCCACCTTAAATAGCAAGATACCATTAAGATGACCAAGCACAGGAGGGGAGGGGCTCCTACTCGAAGTGAAGAGGGCGTAAGGCCATACGGCCTAGATTAGGATTGATTTGTCTGTCTGTGGCGGTTAAGATGCTGCGCGCACTGCAGTACAAGCGGAAAAGCAAGTCAGTTGGCCACGAGCAATACTTGCTCCCTTCAATGAAAGGTCCATGAACGAAATTGCTCTGTTTTCACGTAGCGTGAACTTTGCGGATGATTCAAAGAGAAATTCATTTTTTCCTCTAAAAAATACATATTTTTAAAACATCAACTTCGAAGACTTATAATTTAACTGTAACGAAATATCGAAAGAAAATATTTTTATTGATTACTTCATGATCACCATTGACAGTTACATAAATGGGTTTTCAGTTTCAGTTTCTTAACTTAGGAAGAAAGAGTGGGTGAGTAAAACTAAAGCTCATTGAGTAGAAGAGTTCTCCTCCAGCCTTTTCTACTTGCCTTCTCCGTTTGCTACTATTACCAGAGATCCGTAGTTCGAAGAAAATACCGTGAGTATCGAAACTGAGATCGAATCAAGGTCTCCTTCATTTGAAGTCTCCTGCCTGACCTCTTTGTTCCAAAGTCTTCCTACGTGTTTAGATTAACACTCTAATGCCATCATCTGCTAGCCGTTGTGAACGAACTGAGAAGTCTCTTCATGCATAGGACATGCTCTTTTAATCTAATAGCTACCCTCGACATTTACGGGATATGACTGTGCGTGCATCTTTTTATTCGTCATTATAATTATCATAATTGGTACCCCAGATATAAAAAGAAGTGCACACTCGTTTCAGTCCATTTTAAAATTTTTAAATTTTATACGCGTTGAGGAAACAATTGGACCTGATGTTAGGGTTTGCCTGTTTCATCTTGAGTGCGCCCAGAACGGCGAAACAGCGTTGAAGATAAAACCATATGGTCCAAGCTAAGTGATTGGACTGAGTGTCTGGACTATGAAACCATTATATTTTCAAATAGAATTTAGTCGAGCATTGGAGATGAATGATTTTGAGCCTCAATTTTCTTGCGTAAGTTTTACTTTCAACTGATGTAATTCATCAACAGTTCAGCTCGTTCGGGCACTACCAAAGCGACGCCGCTGGCCAGGTGGACCTGCGGATCGCAGAGTCCCTGGGAGGCTCATATACCGGTGTGTTCCCTTCAGGCCTGCTCTCCACTCTCCAGCCTCCGGCCGGCAAGCACGCATACAAGAGGCTTACTGTCACCGACACAACTAAGCCCACTACTGTGAGTAGTAGCGCATAGTTCAAGTCATACTGAGTTCCTGTATTATAAAGTTAATTTGCGTTTACGCAAAAATATTGCTACTGTGACAAACAAGTGTATTTGTTGTAGTGGAGGCAAGGCTTTTTGAGCTTCAGTTACAAGCAGTGGTATTTAAATATCAGTTTAGAAACAAGTTGAGAAGCTCCTGGTGCTCTGCCATCACTATGTAATGCAAATATTAACAACATTGAAATAAAGCTCATCCTTGAGTTAACTTTAAACTAGTACGAGATAGTAGAGCGAGAGAAGTGAGGTGCTGGTTGTGTGAGCAGTACGTGCTGAGCGTACACGAGGGCTTGCTGAACAAGGGTGACGAGAGCCCCGGCGTGCACGAGGTGCAGCTGGAGCGTCACGTGAAGGCGCCCGGCGTGACGAGGGTAGAGGTGCAGCATGGGGCGGTGCGGGGCGCGCTCTACGTGCCGGCCAGCCCTGGCCCGCATCCTGCCGTCATTGACATGTTCGGCGCATCTGCATCTTTCATGGAACACAGATCAGGTGAATTTCTTGTATCCAGAGTTGTTCGGTGCAATGATACCGTGAATGTAGCCTTTTACGATGTGAAATAATATTAGTTGACATAGAAAAATGCAGGTCATGTGGAAAATCTAGGTAACGTTTGCTTTCACCGTAGATCAATGTCAACTTTAGTGATTTTTTTTCGAGATTAGAAGAGACGCTTTGCTCTTCATTAAAACACCATGTCGCACAAAACCGTAAATCAGTACTCAAAAGCATGAATAACAGCTATGAGCTTTTCGGATGATAACAATCAAATTTGTGAATGCTCTCAGGACATTTATTATTAATATACCACGGCCTAAATATTTATTTGATAACCTCCGTAGCATCGTCAGCGATCTTATGACATATCTCATAATATTTAGAATAATATAAAAGTATAAAACTTCGGAAAGTCTTCTATGGATTAAATTGAATATTTGATTGAAATAACAAAACATTACATCCTGAAGAGGTATTGAATTTTATGACTATGTTATTTTTTTTAACTCAACAGCGCTACTGGCATCAAGGGGTATTTTGTCATTAGCTCTACCGTACTTCGGTTACAAAGATTTACCGAAGACTCTGGAGAGAATGGACCTGGAGTATTTTGAAGAAGCTGTCGAGTATTTGCTGTCAAGCCCGACAGCTGTGCAAGATCATTGTGGCGTCGTCGCCACATGTCAAGGAGGATCCACAGGCATTGCGATGGGCGTTTGGCTGGAAAAAGTCAAGGCAGTTTTTGCCATCAACGCTAGTGCTTGCTTGTATGAAACTGTGTTATACAAAGGAGGCCAACCTCTTCTCAGCGGCTTCAAGCTGTGCAGCGATGATCTGGACTTTGATGAGCAATTCCGGGGACGTCTCAATCCAGAACGTGTTGCCCACAGCCTTCTGAACGTAGACTCCGATATGATTATCCCAATAGAGAAGGCATCGCCGGACACTAAATTCTTCTTAGCTGCGGCCGAACATTGTTCTTTTCAAGCACCAGTTAGTATGAGAAATCTTGCTCAGAGGTTGCAAAGAGCTGGTATGAACAACTTTCAAACTAAAATTTATCCGAAGGCTGGGCATATAATCGAGCCTCCTTACGGTCCACACATTTATCAAAATTATCAGCAGTACTTTCCCTACAAAAGCTCAAGTCACACAGTGCCAAAAGTAGGTACCTATCTTTCTTGGGGAGGTGACGCTCTTAACCACTGTCAAGCCCAAGAACAGGCTTGGCTGGATCTACAGCACTTCATTCAAGCTCACGTCCGACCAAACGAAGAGTAATTGATCTTCAGCCATAAAAAACAGCGGACTATGCATATTACTCACACCATGAGTAAGCTCAGAGATGAATCATCGAACGAACAATGTCAAATCCATTTTGAGATTAGCTCCATTTTAGTATTAGTTGATTTGTTGTAACACATTGCAGAGCTTCTCAAAACTATTTTTTTTGCGGTACGCTAAACTAAAAAACCTTGGTACATGCAGCCTATATTTCGAACAATGATTTTGTCTTTCGGATACCCGTATGATATATATTCTGAATTTGATTGTTTACAATTCTTTGCTCACTTTTAGTTTGACAGAAAAGAGTTTTATGATAAGTGGGGATGATTGATGTTATGACGACAGATGTAATCTGGAGATAAAAATGTGACACGGAGTGATGCATGTTGTAAAATGTATTTGCACAACGCTGCCTCACTTGCTTGAATTTTATCTAGCATTTAGCTTTAATTATTTTAGTCTGATTGAAACGTTCAGGAACTCCGATTAAAGAAGTGCTGTAATATTGTACCAAAATTTCATCAGAGCAATTATTAATCACAAAGCCAATGACATGCATGATGGGTTGAAGATAGTCAACGAAAGTCTATACGAAAAACGGAACAAGTCGATTTCGCTAAAAACAGATCAAACTGCATAAATAAGCAAACACTAACGGAATAGATGGCATCACATGTTTGTAAATGCTTAGACTAAGTCTGAAAAATATTGACTGAAATTTCTGCTGTTCAGCGGATTAGGCAAGACATCCAAAGGTACGCTTTGAAATTTTGGAAGTTGTTTCTTATAAGGCAACCGCCAATCCTAAATAATATTCATTGCGTCTGCCAGAGCATCGACCAGCAGGCAGAAGTAAGATGACTATAACATACTCTTTCTAGTTACTGGTATACTAAGTGCAACTCAACCTTTCTGGATCTTTGCTAAGGCTCTGAAAACATTTCGAGGCGAATATTACTGAAGTATAAAGAAACCGGTTTTTCCTTCGTTTGTAGCTCAGGAGCAAAGAGTGATATTTCTATGCGTAGTACATACTACAGTTGTGAAAACATGTAGAATAGATGAGACATGGGTGCTTCGACATCTCAATTTAAATTTAAATCAATTTTATTAATCTTTGTTGTATTTCGCAACCTGTTTGCATTCAGTTATAATGATTGCAGGGTTTGCTTGAGTTTTACCATTGTTTAAGTTGACGAGTGAATTGCAGTTCACAATTAATTTAGAATGAACATTTACAAATGTTGATGAACAACTAAAATTTAAGGCTTTTATGACTCCAGGCTTTAGGGCCTACAGCGCACGAAAATGATTATTGACGATGACGATGATGTTTTTGACGATGTCTTGCGATGAAGACTGACGATGTTTTTGAAATGTTTTGTATTATGTGTTGCATAAAAGGCCACGTTTCTCGCAATTTATAACCTTCATCGTTTCCATCACTGATATGATTACAGGCCCGCAATATACTCAGATAATTGTGATGAAGCTTAAGTACAGGCATGAAATTTACATGAATTATGTCTTAGGTAATTTGTATCAGACGCTTAATAATGACAATCCAAAGTTTTCAACTGAGTAAAATTTAGTCGATTACAATATTTCATTACAGGATCCTTGAATAATTTATCGTACCTTTATACTCCACGTTTCCCTATTACAAATGGGTTTAAATGTTACGCTATTTAAGCATTTAAAAATATAAAGGTGGTGTCCTTGACACATCTGAAGATGTTCAGTTAAACTCTATGGTGGGGCATAGTTTTCAGCAATTAGCGACGTCATGAAAATAACTATGCATAAGTATGCGAAAGTACAAATACTCACTAAAATATTTTCAAGGACAAGGAAACCGAGTCGATTAGAGAACGCGCGCATTTCATTAAAAGCATTTTGAACAAATGAGGGATCGTAATTTTTGCAGACTGAGATCACGGAAAATTTGTCAAGTAAAGAGCAGTGTGTGTAATCGCGTTTCTATGGTCATGTGGTTGAACTCAACAAAATACAATGACATTATGCTTACAAAACACAGTGGAACAGAGTATTTCCCGCACCAATATTTTAACCTCAAACAACGTCTTCGACTCTAACGTTTGAAAAATATGTATGCAAAATTTACAAACTTTTTGAAGACTGCAAATAAAGTTTTTCCAATAAATACAAATTAAGTATTAGCAGAATTGTACTCTGCATGTTTGTGAGCCAATCGAGCACACATTTGAAAAGACTCATTTCATTTTTATCTACCCAAACTGCGCCAACAAATTCGTTAGGTTAATCGTTCGTTTGACACAGATCGACTTCATAATATTTAATTTACCTCGTGAGGATACGAATATCTATTATTCACCTAAAACTGCAACAACCGGCGGAAAATTCCAAATTCAGTGCAACATCAATTTCAAGGAAAAAAATGTTTTGTGCGAGATCAGTTTAAGCCGCAGAATGTGCTTTCAATAGATTAGATAAGTTAGTTATAGTTTGAGCCTCCCTAACCGTAACAAAAACTTTCCAAAGAAAGGAAGGATGAAGGCCCCATTTTGCATGGAGTTAAGGAAATGTGGAATCTGTGGACAAAGTTTGTTCCCACACAATATCCCCTGCGTGTATAAATAGTAAGTTGAGAAGGAAGGTTATGAAACAAGATAAAAGTTGAAGGAAGTCAGAGAGCCAAAGAAAAAAGGACTACTGTGATTAAAAAAATGACTGCCGTGAAGAAAAAAGATGGTCCTTAAAAAAAAGCCCAATGTTTTTCAACCATATATATGCCCACCTAACTCTCAACTCGGGACCTCTCGGGAACACAAATTCCCATAGATGCAACAGTTGCGTTCCCCAGAGGGACGTGCTTCCAATATTAACGCTCGTTGTTTCAAGCAACAAAATTACTGAAACAGTCTTCACAACGGATGGTCCAGAATTCTGAGTTCAACCAACAAACAAATGCTTGTCAGTTCCATTTCTATTTCCATTCTTTTCCAAGTAACCGAGAACTTCTATTGATTTGTATTCCTTAGTAGCTAGGAAATAATTTCCTGTCATTCAAAGCTTGAAATCTGAACAATCTTTATGAGATATTCAATTATTCAACAGAACGTTTCCTTGTACGGCAATGATTTTCGAAGTTTCCAAGGTTTAAATACGGGACCCGAAAAAATCTGTAGTTACTTTTGATACAATGAAGGGGTTTTTCAAAACAAAATGGCAGTAGAATCCTGAAATTTATATCTTTTATTTGGTGCCTCGGTATTCATGATACAACAGTCAAAATAAGAATCAGAGGACACAGTAAAATTCATCCTGCTTTGAAACTACCATCAAGATGACGAACTGGACAAAGGAACAATTAGCTTTCATAAGCACTACGTACTTTTCTAATGGAAGGAGCATTGTACTAGCCCAGCGAAGTTTCAAGAAAGAGTACAACCACATTTGAAATATTAATAACAATTTTAAAGTGTTGCCCATTTTTCGTCCGTTAGGGCTAGCACATTATATTTTGTTAACAAACGAGGTCGATGTTGAGCTGGAAAGATGAATCTCAAATATTATGCTCCTGTATTGAAATAGCTAATACGTCAGAGTTAAAAATTGAACATTATTAGCTTCGTTTTTGAGGTACATTTATTTTTACGTAAGGAAGAACTGCACTTAATATCAGCGTGAAAATGATTGCAATAATTAGTAGCTTTCTCACGACGATTTCATAAGCAGCAAAATGAAGGGAATTGAGTAATCAAAGCAAATTGAAATGATAGCAAAAATATAGACTAGTGTTCATGCGACGCGTTTTCCCTTAAATGCCCCATGCTCCGCGCTCGCATCGGAATTTCAAAATATTGCCGATGCAAATCCATCATCTGATACTACACAGTCGTCGCTAGGTTGGTTGTTTCGTCTCTTTGTCACGCTCTTAATGTTTAATGACCGTATCTGTGATACGAGTTTGACCAGTGTACAAGTACATGAATATTTTAATCGCAGGTATTGTCAGGATGGGATATTTGTTAGTCATCCTCATCTGAAAGATTTGAGGAAAATAACGAATTCCTTCATTTTTTACAGGCCGTGTACACTAGCCTGAACTATAAACATAAAATTTACGTTACTGTGAACAATCGTTAGTGCCTATACTAAAATTGAGCCTAACTCAATGGAGGCTATAAGATGTAATTTTAGTTCGAAAATTTTGTGCGAGAAACGTGCGAAGGAAGTTTGCATTAAAACTCGGTGAGTGGAGCAGCAGCGCAAACGTCGCACTGCGGCCTCGCTCAGAGAGCTGTTTGGGTCCTCTATAAAAGCTCAACTGCCCCGTCACGCCTTGCATTGCGCAACTCTGAGCACGACCGTACGACGCTCATTCCAATTGACGCACTCACAGGTAAGGTGCAATACATTCTCAATGCACTTGTACAGAAAACATTTCCGAAGCACTTGTTAAACACATTTATTAAAGATAATTTTTGAGGAAGCGTGTGCTACTTATGGGAATAATAAAATCAATGTTATATGAGTTTAACTAATCAGAGAGAAATACAGAAAGTTAAAATGGCGAAACCTACAAATGAAACATCTGGACAGAGGATACTGTATTCCATCAAAGACAAAAGGTCTGCTACAGCAGGTATACATGATAATTAAATAGTTTCAAAAGTAAATTTTTCGTAAGCTAGCTTGGTTTAGACAACCAAGACTCAGCCATATTATTCAAAAATTTACAGTGTTTTGAAGCACGCACTCTGTGATAGAGGATAGCAGTTCATCAGGAGATATTTGTCGGGAAAGCCTTGTGAAACTCTAGCTAAAGCTTCACGTCCCTACGGCTCAAGTCTTGTTTCCCTCACAATTCTACATTGTCTTTGGCTGAGCACCTTCGTGTCCAGTTGGTAACATTTTGTAACTGCGGTTTACTCTGAATGAAGCCAAGCACTGTTCAACAGCGGAAATGACCAAAATAACTTCGAAAGTTTCTTCAGCTGGCATTCGACTGCAGTAAGATGCCAAATCATCCTCAACAAATTTAGAAGAAGAGCTAAAAGACGTACAACGCATTAAGCAGCTATGAGTTAAAGAAGAACATCAATGTGACTTTAAATTGACCTCTTTTCAGAGAAATATTTTACGAAAATGGTTTCATTTTTAGTTAATTTTTTTGGTCATATGCTGTTTTCCATGTTTATTATGAAAAATAACTTGTATTTAATATTTTCCTAATTTTAACTTTTTCAAATAAAACCATATAGTTAACAGGAAGGTATTCAAATAAATTACGCTTAGAGCCAAAGTGTAAATACGTTTGCAGATAGTTTTTGATGGCGAAGCTTATGATAATTATAAAAAATTGAGCGAAACAGAACATTAGTTGAAAACGTGTATACTCGTTTCTGCTCAGGGCGAAGCTAAGGATCTAATCAAAAGCAAATGCCAAAAATCATAGCAAAGTGTCCAATTTGCGCAAGCAGTGTATATTCCTGCGCAGCAATTTGAAGGTAACAAATCAAGCATTCTGTACCACAAATCAACATTTCCTGGGCGCGGCGTTGCCAGGACGACTTGAAAGATTGTACAGTTGCAGCTTTACCGATATGATGTCTCAAATTGATCGCAAATTTGGTTCCAAGTGAAAATTATGCTCATGCTTATTGTATGCAGGTTTGATTTGCTCGTTTATTTTTTCAAACATCTGACGCTATTGGTGTTTCTAAAAAAGTCACGCAAAATCAGGCAGGAGGTTGTAGGAACACTAGAAAAATTATACTGTAAATAAAATGAAAGAGCAACAAGGTCTGAAAGAAAGCGTCCAGTTAAAGTATTAATTCGAGCAAGTTTGTAGACAGAACTGAAGAATATACTTGGTTTGCAGTATTCTACACATGTAACTCGATTTCAAATACATATACATATATCTCCAATGAGGCTCGTCGTTTTCTTACGAAGCCCATGGGTATATACCAGAGATATTAATCGCATCTTTTCGACTTGTTTCTTATTCTATGAATATGAAAATATATATAACGACGAGGAATAATAAATGTTCTTCATTTTTTCGCTCGCCTGTCATGTGCTGTGGCCAAGAATCTGACGCCCCGCACTGCCAAGTCAGTATTTCTTCCCCATTGAAAGCGACAGACTTCATAGTAGTCCCCTAGTCGACCCAGGAATAAAAGTGAAAAACGGGTAGTAGCTCGACTAAGTGCTATCGTCATTAATAATAAGGTATTCGGAAAACCAATTTATGGTATTCCATGCATGATCTTGATTTGACTGAACTTTTCATCAATGCCTGACGGCTGCGACGCCAGGTCCACAATGGGAATACGCGCCAGATCAGCAGCAATGCTAGCGGTGGCGGTTTGGCTAGCAGCGGCGGGCGAGCTGGCCAGCGCCGCTCCCCAGCGCAACAACGGCGACACAGGCAGGCAGCTCCAGCAGGGCACCTCCAGGCGGCAGCACAACGATGTGAGTAACGCTGGCTTAACGAGAACGGCTAATGTAGTTCTCGGCATGCAGCTCCTTCGTATTTCCTTCCTCGTAACTCATTAATTTAAAGCGTAGTTAACTTGGAATAATATATAATTACTGAATGACATATTTGCGTTAGCTCCATCACGAAAAAGCTGGTTTGCATAGTATTCATTTCTGAAGGACACAGCGCTGAAGCTGTTCCGTATTAGAATGAACAGCTTTTAACCATCTAAACTCAAGTAAAATAAGTTCTGAGATCGCTTTACTGAAGGAACCGCTTTGTATTTTGAAACATTGCGCTATCAGAATTCAGTTTAAATATTTTACATGTTTATTGGTAAGTGTGGTAATAGTAATAACATAAGAGTGCATTCATAAATCAATAGATATTCCCCTAGTATTTTTAAGCCACTCAATTTGAACCACTGATCCTGGAACTGACGGTTTCGGGGAATTGACCTACATAATTTTCTTATCGGTGTTATTTTATACTGTCTAGCTGGTCCGTTTTAGCTAAGATTATTTCTTTATTTCAGAGCGTTCGCTGTCCTTTCAATAAAAAGGAGCAATGTATGGGACAAAATTTCTAGCATTTGAAAAAAGGGTTAAATTGTTGGAAATTTATGACATAATAAATCGCTGCAGAATCACATAAAAATTTTGTTTGACGCAACATTGAATAACCTGGTTCAAACGATTGAACTTCACATTAAATTTCGTAAACGCTGACTAAAATTTGACCAACACTCAAAAAATACTCTCTTAGGAGAGTTTAATCATAGAAAACCCATTTGATACACCAAGACCCACTGTCACGATTTACGCTAATATAGTAGTGTTTTTGCATATTCTGAACAATGTGTGTTTTTATCTAAATAATTTCTGCTTTACTTTCGTACGGCAGTACAACTTCTCTTGGAAAGTGGACGATGCGGAGTACCAGAACTACTACGGCCACCAAGAAGCCGCCAACAGCGGCCGAGTGGAAGGGTCGTATTATGTTTGGCTGCCAGACCAGCGTCTCATGAGGGTGGACTACTACGTGGATGGCGACAGCGGCTTTGTACCCACCATCACCTACCAGGACGCCTACAGCCCCGCGTGGGGGCAGCGTCCGTAAAGGCGCTAAGCCCTTCGTCTTCTTGTGAGGGAGGTTGCAACACCTGTTTATCAGGCCATTCGTGACTCTTCGATGTTAAGCCTGCCATCTTTCGTAAAGTGAAGCTGCGGCATTAGTTTATCAGGCCGGGACTGACGCGATCCATCAGAGTTTATATAAATAATTGGACCTCTAGCACGCAAAAATTATTCAAGGATCACTGTTCCTCCATTTCGTCAATCTTAGGAAATTATGAGCTTAACTTCAACCAAGTACTAATTCAAGTTCTTAAAAATTTTGTAACATTTTTATTGAGCGACTCAGCGTTAGGGTCGACACGTAAAAATACTGAACTCATCTTGTATACTTGAAAAGCTTAGAATCTAATTAGCTTGTATGACACCCTCCACACTCTGCTCTTGTTGGTCATCAAGACCACTCAGCTACTGGCACGGTGGCGAGATGCCACCGTGCCATCTGACAACCTGACCAAACTGGCCATGGGTGGCTTAGTAGATGATAAATTCGGCAGTTCCCGGCACACTTATGATTGACAGCAGGAAAGAACCAAAGTAATTACTGACGTACATAGAATAGGATTCTAGTTCGCTGTATTTCAGCTGTTAAGATCCCAAGCGTATTTTCTATTCCAGCTATTACGGTTGTGCAATATTTGCTTCATGAAATAGTCCAGCAAGAAAGTAAATAGTTATTGACAACGTTAATAATGGTAGAACATACGTGTTTTTTAAATGCAAAATTTAAAAGTTAAGTTATTAAGATATCTTCTTAATGCGTGTATTATTTGTGTGATTTAAATTCCTTGGAAACCAGAAAAAACGCTTTTGCAATGCGTGTTTATGAGAAATTATCAGAGAAAAGATGATTTATGTCTGTTTGGCAAGGCATCGTTTTATTTTTACTCTACTTTCAGGTGCTCATTGGAAAGTTTTTATTTTATTTTTTTGAATCAGAAGAGGATCAAAAACTAAAAACAAGTGCTTAATACATCATTCCTCTGAGCAAAAACTGGCATCCAAGTGAAAATCATAGGAACTTCCAATTGGTTGCTTAATTTGGGATACAAAGAGTGAGCCGAGTTATCACTGCACAGTAATCGAAGTTCAAATTGAATGCCAGAAATCAAGCAGCAGCTGTATAATCATCCAAAAAAGTAAATTAGCGCAAAGGTTAATGAAGGCCTCTCTAATTGTGCGTGAAGACAGACTTTAAATTCATCAGCTGGTTTCTGTGGCAGCAGAACTTGCATAGCTGATTTCAAGCAAAAAAAAAAAAAGAACGATGAGCAACATCAGAAGCAATTTCACAAAGAAAATCAATTGAGTTCGTTTGCAAAGTTTACCAATTCTGTTTCCAGTAACGTTTTACCCATTTTACACAAATCAAGAACTCTGCATTCCGATAAAATAATCAAGAGACAATGGGCAAGTAAGCGTTATTTGTTCATTGGTAAATTCTAAGAATCCACGGCGGAAAAATTAGTGTTTCCAAAAATTATCTGAGGGAAAAATTATTGATTTCATTGATCCACGATCTATGATGGAAAAAAATTAGTTCCAATAATCCACGGTGGAAAAGTAAATGAGAAACGTAGTAACCTCAATACAAAGCACCATATTAGAAGAAATGATAAAATGCGAACCAAACAGCGACTTAGTTTTATCATTCTCGTTTGACAAGTTCTGTGGCAAGTATTCCTCATCAAACCGCAGGAAATTATAATTTTGTGTGACATTATTAGCACAAGGATGGAATCTCAATACAGTTGTATTACTTAAAAACTCAAGATACACGACTGAAATAAGAATTTATGCAACTTGAAACGTTTTATCAAAACAGTATAACTGCATAATTTACTCTGCGCAGTACTGCTTCTGAGTAGTGATGCCTCGCAGTTCTTAGGGGAATCTAAATATCGTTGCCGGCTGCCTCGCAATGAAATGATGCCTTACCAGATAAAAGATTAATTTCAGCACGCGAAATTTCTTCGATGCGTTCTTTGCACGGTTGAAGCGATATAATGATGCGGAAGCACCGGACACGATTCTAAAACAACTGTCTCCTAGACAACCACTTTCAGACTACTCAAATTACGCAAAAAATTGTTTCCTTTCGCCCCCCTTGAGCTGATCTTTCAGAGCCTTCCGCTGCTCTCAAACCTTATTGATTGCTCATAGCCTATTGATCCTTCATAACTCAATGATCCTTCAGCACCTTGAATTAAGCCAGAGCTTAAAGTAGTTAGAACACAAAAACTATTCCATTTGTTAAACAAACTCAAACCAACCCATCACTAACGTCTTTGAGCCTCGTACCGAAGTGAATACATGGGTCTGAAGCGAGTGCGCTGTTTAATGGAGGTTTTTAAGCGCATTAAATAGCATTGCAAAAGAACCACAGTCCGGATGAATCACAGAGTCTCGACGCGTAAAGATGAGACACTCGATAACTGACGGGTGGAAGTTACAAGGAGGATGCACGCCACTGCAGCCACCTCAGCTGGCCTTGAGGGCTATGTATGATAGTAGCTGCCTTTGAAGTTGCCTGAGTTAAACTGTACGGTAATTACCAGTCTTTTTGAAAACGAAGATTGCGTATTGTCACTTATAGAAAATACGATTTCCAATTGCTAAACATAAGAACACATATGAGCAGATTTTTTGATAAGATGCAGGAAATTGAAATGGGGAAAACTTACATTTCTTTGCAGAAATAACCTAACGTTTGATCACTTGCTATCTGAGTCAAGCAGTGATGAATAGCGATTTTTTCATCTATGAACAGTACTTGCCACTATTAAATTTAATCGTAAATTTTGTCACCGACACTTTCTAAGGAAACATATTATACGTTGAAGATTTTCCATCATTTTTCCGTTCAATCATTTATACGTTCAAGCACAACGTGTTTACAAAAATACCCTATGAGTATCATAAGAACACATAATCCAGGAAATAAAGGAATGTTCAAACGATGTAAATTGAGCGATTTTACACCCAGGAATGTGCATCAAAAGAAATCAAGAGCACTAGTTACTGCAATTTTACAATTAGATTGGTAATAAGTTAGTTTCAGTCTCCCTTACCACAAAAAGACATGCAAAGAGAGGAAGGATGAAGGCCCCAATTAGCATGGAGTAAAGAGAACGCGGAATCTATGCACAAGGTGAGTTCCAACTCAGGGTCCTCTGCGCATAGAAATCCCAACCAACAGAACTCAAAACGTGTTTTAAAACAACCTAAAAATTCCAGGAAGAACAAATTTGAGCACCTTATTTTAGGAATTTTCAAGAAGGAACGGTTCAATAGGAACCAAAGAATTTATTAGAAACAAACCGCATATTGCACTACATTTACCCCAGGGTAGCTTTAACCTACTTGCATTAGAAATTAGGTGAGTCATGAAATGAGCTTGTACTTAGCTTTCCATCGTAGATGGTTTGTTCTCAGTAATCCGTCGAGGATAATTTACGTTGAGGAAGGTGGAAAAGTGAATTTTCATGTTGTAATTAATCTTTAGAAGATAAATATTATCATAGATCAAGAAAACATTTTAGGTCTACTACATATTCAGACAAGACTGATCTAGGTAGCTCATACATCTAATTTCCTACAGAAAAGAGCAATGTTGACGATCAAACGATAATATTAAGTATCTAAATTATACTGAACAGTTCACTACTTCCTAGCAAAGAGCTCAAAATACAGCGAACGGGAAACAATCGTTTTTTGCTCGCTCATTCTGCAATAGACAACTGAACATTTTTCCTTTTCACTTGCGCAACCACGGTGAGAACGTTGCAACAGTCCTCCATCGGAAGGCAGGAAAATCCAAAAGGCATTGAGGAAATATGATGGATCAGTTCAAACCAAGGCCAACCCTTTGACGCAAGGCTTAGACAGTATATAGGTACCGGACACGGGAGAGACGCTGGAGACAAATGCGAATATTTTCCCATCTTCGTTCAGATTACTGCAAGTGGGCCCTACAGCGGAAGCTATACTTCATTAGCATTTTTCAGCGAGGTGATTCGTTCATAAAACGTGAAAATCTGAAGCTGGAAACATAACTCCTCTAGCCTCTTTGTGAACTGTAACCATATTTTACTCATTTAAACAGAGGTGAGCCGTTGTACTCTCAAAATTCTTACCTCCATGTCCAGATCTTGCGACGTAAAAGAAAATATTTCTATCGAAGTGCTCGTTAATTTTTTCAAGACAAATAGGTATTTAAAAAGAACTACATTTCAATGAAAATCCAGTAGGTAATTATCCTCAGACGAACAGAAATTATCAGGCACTAAGAGCACACAGTCGGCTAACACAATTCCGAGCCTAATTCTTTTCTGCTGATTTTTTTAAATTTTCAAGCACGAATGTTACAATAAAAACTGAAATAACATCTGTTACACATTGATTACCAAAAAATAAGTCGTCTATGGAATTCATCAAAAGGAACTGACAAAAGAAGCTTAAATAAATACTGAGAGACCCGCAAAATCATTTGCTCAGAAGTTATGAAATAGAATCAGTGAGTGTAACCGAGATTTTAATCCACATTAATTCACATTAATTGATGCTCGCGATCCATGTGTCAGACCGTGAATCCACAATCAGAAATACTGGTGAATAAAATAATTATTTTTGATATCGAAATCGCTGACGAAGATGACTTCGAACAAAGACCAAGCTTTAGTCTAGATTATAAGTTTGCTCAAGCCTCCTTAAAACCCCGACAAAGGAGTTCCATAGGGATAAATGAGGGAGGCACCCTTTAGTATGGACTAAAGGGAAAGCGGAATCTATACACAAGATGTAGATGTATTCTCACCCAAGATCTCCTTTGCATAAAAACAGTAAGTTAGGAAAAAAATTAATGAAACAAGATAAAGGTTGAGAGAAAAATAATCAGTGCAGAAAAACATATGTAGCACCTGAAAAGACGTTACCTTTCACAACTTTAGTTGGAACTATAATTATTTGTGCATTTTTGTGAACTTCTCTTGAGCGGCTGAAGCTTAGAAAAATTCTGGCGGAGTGTGATCCTAGGGGGATTGTTCCCCATATTTGTTCTCGAACCAAATATGCGATTCACTTTAAGGATCTTGTTCTGATGTACGCACATTTCCCTACATTACTGATATAAAAACACCTCCTACGCCATTTTATCTAATTTGCTCAACTTGAAACTGAAACATTGTGTGGATCAATTTTTCTACAAATTTGAACAGAAACCTTAAAATACCACACGTTGGTATACATAAGTAGAGACGTAGATATTGACTCCCCCAAATTGCACGTTGACTTCAATTGCGTGTTCATGAGTGCCTTTGAGCTTCGAATGCACCGCATCTATGTTTTTTTCGCATGGAATAATCTTACAGGGAAAATATCCAAGTTCTGGCAGCAGGCAAACTCAAGATGGCTGCTATGAATGTTTGCATAAGCAAATAAAACCAAACAAATTATTCACACATCACGGATCAGCGTAAAATTGTGGAGTTACTCTAAATCAATATTTAATAAAGTACACCTCTTGAGAACAATGAATCTGCGTTAATTATTGGAAAGAAAGTTGATCATCGCATTCAAAATAATGTGAGACAGTATAATGAGGAGATCCGGAATATCAATCATCAATACCTGCATAATTCCTCGCCGTACATAAGGCGCAATATTTTTGGCCTCCTACGAGTACGATTGGCTGGGGAGCAACAAAAGAAGTGTTCATTTTTCCTTACTTGTGCACGTGAAGCCAAATTCTGTGCCCTAGCTTTCTTTTGATTCGTCAAGTTCTCGGTCACTCGAATAATACTGGCAATTTATTCCGGTTGTATGAATAATTCAAGGAAATTTTTTAGGTATCTTTAAAATTTTGCAATTTTCTTGTAAAAGTCACAGGTGTCAAACTTATTTAACTCTCATGAATGATGCAGTGTGAGGCGCCCATGCATGTGCAGAAGGAAATTGCAAGTACAGACTCATGCCATTTCTGATTTCTAGACAGAAATCCACTCCATCCGCAGAACCTTGATCACAGAGTCACTGTTGATTTGGAATGGGAAAATTGAAAAAATTAAAAAACTTATCTCAAAACTTGTAGATAATAATCGAAGGGAAATTTGAACCCTATCATACACACAACAATAACAATACTTCTCACATCACGCCAATCTCCGGTCAGAGATACAGAAGACCCTGATCGTAATGAAAGCACTGCATAAAAAACGAGTTACGCGCATCCACACAGGTCGGAGTGAGGCTCAAACGCCACCAGTGGGCGTCTGGTCCAAAGAACTTGATCTTTACGACACTCACGAAAAAGTTCTCAACTTCCTTTGAGCTGATCAGCAAAAAATCTTGAGGCTGAGTACTGACGAAAAAGTTTGACCCTGGCGTAGTTAGTGCGTCACCGACAACCGAACAAATTGTGCTCATAAGACAAAATGCACTTCAACTCACACCTTTCCACCGCGCTCGAAAACGAATCAAAATATTTAAATGGGGAAAAAATTTATTCTCAGACTAAATGATGTAATTGGGCACATCCTGCGTCATCTGCAGCGAACATTCGGCCGTGCACTTGATCATCATTGGAATCCATAACAATTATCACCAGCACTGGACTCCCTAGTT
This sequence comes from Platorchestia sp. MABIK, assembly GCA_014220935.1. Classification (NCBI taxonomy): domain Eukaryota; kingdom Metazoa; phylum Arthropoda; class Malacostraca; order Amphipoda; family Talitridae; genus Platorchestia; species Platorchestia sp. MABIK. The sequence goes on from JACJUY010001807.1 coordinate 100,144, forward strand.
GTCGCTTCATCTCCATGAAGTACACAAGAGTCCGACACGCCACTTGATGAGACCGGCTTAGAAGCTTACATTTTGTTAAAATAGTTCATTTTGTTTTGTAAAATTTCTGTAAAACCCTTTACGTAAATTATCTCTTTACATTTTGTTACTAATGCAGAACATTATTTAACGAAACATAGCAAATAGAAGATTAGCTAGAAAAGTGTAAACGTATGTGACTAAAACTCCTTTAAAGTTAGGGCAATAAAATGCAAGGTAATACGACCTAATGAGTATATATTAACCTAAAGTTTAAACCCAATTTATTCAAGCAATAACTGGAAAAAAGTTGTAAAACTTGGTCAAGTATGTGACAGATTTTTGCCAAATCTGTGCTCGACTATCATTATAAATAAAATGAGGGCTTCAAATGTTATCCATTACAATGTTCACGAAAAAGGGATGAAATGAAGAACAAATTTCATTTTAGATTCTACGTGATTTTATTCATGCGTACCATCGATGTTTTAAAATAAAAAAAGAGCGCGCCATGCTGTTGCTTACATCACATATTAAAATAGTGACTATCATTTCAAATCTGGTGTAGAGTATTTTGTTCGGAAAAAGTATTAACACAAATGAAGTGAACTTGCTGTCACCTATCCTGTTGCTAAGACTTTGAATAGAATTATAACGCCGTATTTTCCACATAAATATATGATAAGATCATCTGATGAATTAGTTGCTTTTTTGTGCAGTAATTTTACGTTTGAGTTGGGCATGCACGATAATCTGCCATTTTTAGATGTTTTGATTGAAGCGTCTCATGGTACTTTTCAGAGATCAGTTTAGATCAAGCAATCTCATGCAGGTGAAACTATAAATTATGATTGTGATGCTCCTTAAATGTACAAAGAGGGTGTTATACAATAATAAATAAAGCTTATATAAATAAATAGAGCTAATAAGGTGTGTAGCAGCTGATCAAGTTTTCATTCAGAAATGCTTAGAGTTATTCGGTTGCTGGTTAACAACATTTTCTTAATACTCTCATTGATAGAACTATTGGTAATTTCTTAAACCGAGCCTTGGGCAATTAAAATAATCGTCAACTTAAATCACGCAATGTTTATGAAAACTAAATGCACAAGAATTACAAAATTGATGAACGAGTCTTTAAGAACATTGTTAAAACTTTTGTAAAGCCAACAGATCCGAATCCGTCAATTAAAGTCTGTGTGTATTATAAAAACCACAAAATCAGTGACCTCTTGGTGAAAAATAATATGTCTGCGTCTAGGGTTATTGATGCATCTAGGGTTATTGATCTGGACAGAGCCAACGTATAATTTACCAATTTAAGTGTGACAGAAGAGAATGTAAGTCTCTTAATAAATATTATATTGGCTTGACCAGCATAACCCTGAGGAAAAGATTAACCGCCCATAAATACCAAGGTTCTATTTTCAACCATTTCCGCCTTCACCATAGTTGCAAGCCATGAAATAAAGATCTGTACCTTAACACAAAAATCTTATACAAAGTGACTAAAAAAGAGTATATTCAAATTATAGAAGCGTTACACATTCATAAACTTAAACCTGTTCTCAACGAAAGCACAAATGACTTTTTTGCTTTAAAATTATTTACTAAAACCGCAGCTTAGAAGTCTGAGGCAACTGCTCGTCCGGTCATTTCGCCCCTATCGTTTGTGCAATGAACAGCTATGGTGTGCAATACGAATGAGGATGTTAAAATTTGTTTCGTATAATTTATCCAACTGTCGTAATTTCGCTCTACATTGCGTTTTTAAACAAATCCAAGAAAAACCGAAATTAAATTTTTCATCGCCGAAAATGACATTGTTAATCAAGAGACAAGTTTATTAGGTTTCAATAATAAATAGAATTCACCAGGTGATAAAATTATCTGTCAAGTTCTTCTATCTGAAAAATCTTTTATTCAACAGTCTTCTGAGCCTAAAGTGAATAATTTTAAGAAATTTTAAGTTATCTCAAGATATTTCGAGTTCGTGTGTCTCCGCCAATGAAGGGATCAGAAAGGAAAGGAACTCGGAGTGCGTAATGTGATGATACAGGATGAGTAGAAAGTATGATGTTAACATTCGCGTTACTAATAGTTCTTGAAATATGAGAATTCAGATAATCAAAATTACTCTATTATCACTATGGCACTACTTGCGAAAACATTACTGAATTGACACGGTAATTAGAAGGCTAATGACGAGCTATATGAAGAGTCACTTTTACCTATACTCATGTTGCTATGGTATTTCTGCACATGTTTCCAAAAGCGTTAGTTGCATTGCAAGACTTACCTTCCCATGCAGCCGGCACTGACGAAGGCAGCATTTGCAGTTACGCCATAGTGATGCTCAGTGTTTACTGAGTTCTTCAATTGCTTAAATTTGAATTAGAAAATTGTTTAAAATGTTTCTTCAACTATTAAGAGCAACGACGGGCTCTATTCAATGCTACAAGTGTATGTAACAGATGAAACAAGAAAACTGAGTGACTGCGATTTACCTTGTTCGCGTTGGTGGTCATGATAACGGCGGTGGCGGTGGTGTCGAACTGTGGCCTGCCAGCACGTCCGATCATTTGCATGATGCTGGAGGCAGGGTACTCGCTGTAGCCTCCATTGCCGTATTGGGCGGTGGACTTGATCACAACCAAATGTGCCGGCAGGTTCACTCCCATCGCTGCCCGCACGAACTTAATTTTAACATTGTTTGGTCTTTATTGTCATAAACAGAAAAGCAGATTCAGGCAGTATAAATCAATAAAATAATTCAATATTTTTAAGGATGGGTAAATTATACTAAAAGTTCTTTAATAAAGGCAGCACATAAATGGATTAGAGCTCCCTCGTCATGACCACGGAATATTTCACAGAAATATTTTGTTTTATCTCTCTTACTGTTGTCTGTACACCTTATCTTGAAAGGATCAGTTTGTAAGGGAAGCCATCAGTTGAGGAGACCAACACAATGTAGCAATGACCCTATATACGCTCCGACATTCGGCATGATATCAAAGATTTTCCCAGTAGTGACACGTACAGTAAGCGCTGCCGTATAAAATTAAAGTTAAGTGTTATACAGCCCACAAGAGCTGCAGGACACGCACCGAGAGTGCTGGTGGCAATGAGCACTGGGAGGTGACCGGCCACGAACAGTCCTTCGACCACCTTGCGGTCCGCCACACCCACACCGGCGTGATGGTAGCCGGCACCCAGCAGCACGCATTCTGCATAACACAAAGGGTATTTTTTTATTCCAATCAAGCCAGATCCACATCGTCTTGTGCATTTGCTTTTGAAATGCTTATAACTAACACAAGGACGCAATGACGGTTACCCCCGGCCAAGCCGGTACCAATTTCCGACACCTGGGTGGAGTGGGGAATTGCAGCTGAGTCCTCCCTTTCCTAACAGGGAGAATCACCGGGCGGCACTGCCGGAATTCGAACTACCAACACCTTCCCGTGAGGGGCGCGTTAAGGCTTTAAAATTTTTCAGTTAGGGAGCTTAATGTCGCAGCAAAAACGTTCGAACAGTTTATTTTAAGTACAGGTCAACCATAACGGAGCGAACAAGTTTATTTGATTTTAAACAAGCGAATGTTATGTCAAAAACAAGTCTGATATCTGCTGAGTCATACTCTTGAGCTTCTATTTGTACAATCATTGATGGACTATCCTGCATAGTACACGCATCCATACACCTGGTTGCAAAAAATACACAGCGTCATCTCTGAACTCACATCCATAACAGTTCTTTTATTGTGTACGGGCCGCTTGTGCTTAAAAATAGAGTCTGATGTCTTAGCAGCATTGACACATAACAAAAGCCAGATTTTTACAATAGTTCTAAATTCCAGGAGTAGCATTTACAAAAACATCTATATACATGACCTAACAATAATCATAGTCAGACCATAATAATTTACCCTGAGCGCATACGCTCACAGAAAAATCGCCTCACTGGCGCTCTCCATGAATTAAGATACGTGCCCGCCACGGACCTCTGAGGCGGTTGTCACGGAGCGTGTTGGCGGCGGCGGTGAGGACGGACTTGTGCTCTGCGTCCCTCACGAGGCGCGCGTGCTGCACCAGCGTCTGGGCGGACAGCTGGCCGCTCTTGCGGGTCGCCACGAATACCTCACAAGAGTAACTAGTTGTTAGCGTACGATTTCCACTGTTTAATAATTCATTTGATTATACATAGGGCACGTCTCAGGTTTCCATGAGTTATTGGCACTGAAATGACCTGCGTATGTTTGAAAGTGGGAGGCTAAAAACACAAAGTGATTCACAGAAAATTTTAGAGAAACCCATTCAATGAAATAATTTCCTACCCACACTGCCCTTGATCAAAAATTGAAGATGAAAGCATTGTTACACATATTTACATGCGACACAAGAGATACGCATATGCAGTTCTTTGCGTTCCCCAGGCTACACAACATAGAGAGCACTCTTAAAACTTAGTTCAAGAAAAAAACAACTCTGTATTATGTTTTTTTTCACTTCAAACAAAGAAGTAAAACTTTTTATTGTCGTTAATGCCGGTGATATTTTTTTGTGAACGTTCAGCTTATTTTTTTGCCTTTCAAGTTAGCCGGCAAAGGTGATATCATAGTCTCTATTTAATAACAGGCCTTACGTATGCGGTACGGTTTACTTTAACCTTTACGCTAAAATGCCGCAAGCTGAGTAACGTGTGCTCTCCTTCTCCGCAGTGTTTTTTAGTCTAAATTACACTGAATATCGACAGGTGAGTTCAGGGTCCTCGTTCTGATTGTATCGTGCACTCTCAGCTTACGACGTTTCGCCGATGGTTTGAGGGCATCCCAATGAGTTTACCCTAGATTAACACTTAGAATACACGGTAATAAATGCGAGTTTGCAGTTCTCTTTATAATCTCAGAAATTAAGCATACGGATGATTTTTTTTATCAATTCATCAATTGTAAAGAACTGCAAACTGATAGTAATATTCAGCACCGACTATTCCCAGATGTTCAAAACAATTTAATAGTTCTAGATCATCCTTTCGTAGCATCTTTAGGCCAGATTTTCGAAATCACTGTAGCAACAACATCGCACTTCTTACCACGGAAGTATATACAGTATATAGCTAAAACAGCTCCACACTAACTAGCGTCGCTGCCTGGTGTAGAGTTACATTTATTTAACAAAGATGATCGCATTTAACAAGATGATCGTTTTTGTACGGCTAAAAAAGCATTTTTATATCAGCTTAATGCCATAGCAAGTACAGTATGTTCCCATTAAAATAATTGAAATAAATTTGAGCATTGGACGTGTGTACAATTAGTGATCTTTGTTACACATTGCTTCCACAATGTACTCGAACTGTGATAAAAGTACGTACTATTTAATGGAATAAACTTTTGATTTAGTGATGAATTTTGCTTGTTTCACAATTTACTGTTGATAAGTTGGGAAACAAACCCTTCATATCAATGAGGCAATTTCATATTCATCAGGGTACGATTTTTAAAGTTTTTTTGCTTTCATAGCGTACAGGTGAAGGCCTAAGTTTCTATAATTCGTCTTGGTAACGAAACGTGGGTGACACTAAGTCGCTTAGCCAAGTCCTGTTAGAGGAATTCACCCTGCCAGCTATATATTGTTTTAAGATGTTTTGAGCATCCAACGCTGTCTTCTCTTGCAATAGTATTATGGAGAGTCTGAGACCATCACCTTTCGATGGCAGTGGATGCTGAGTAACTGGAGGCCACATGAGGGTATTTACATGAGCGCTTACGAGTGTGGGCTTGCCGCGGCTGTAGGAGGCGATGACAGAGGGCAGCTTGTAGGTGAGCGAGATGTCGAACCTGAACTCAGACCAGGCCTCAGGGCACGGGTACCCCAGCACCACCCGCCGCAGCTGCACAGGCCGCAGCTCGTCGCCCAGTCTGTGGTGACGATAACAAGCACTGTGATGTGACAGCCAAACATAGTTGAAACAAATTTGTGTTCGCGATAGATAGGAGCTCAATACGCAGTTTATATCACCACCGAAAATGTAGCTACCTTTGAAATTGACCACAGTTATAGAATGATAACGGATTGGCGACCCTCCCGCTTATATAAGTGAAGTAGGAACTAAAAAAGGGATGCTTCATTTTAATAAATCAAGCCTGATAGGCTGATACATATCATCTTGTACATTGGTTTTTCAAATGCCTTATACCTAACACCAGTACGCCATGACAGTTACCCCCCGGTCAAGCCAGTACCCATTTCAGACACCTGGGTTGAGTTAGGTATTGTGCTTGAGTTTTCCCTTCACCCAACGGGGAAAATCTCCGAGCAGCGCCCAGATTTTAACCCTCAACACCTTCACGGAAGGACGTGTTTTCAATCATGCAATCACTCGAGTCATCATGGAGATTAAAGGTTGCTGTTTTGTTGGAAAACACTCTAAAAACTCTCCTTCAAATCGAACTATGAGCACACTTTGTTGCCTTCGATCGCAAAGTAGTCATAGGTGCGTCGGGCATTGTACACAGCTCATTTCGGTGGAGTGTAACTACATAAGCCTAAAGGGAGAGAAAAATCAGCAAAGAGCCTCACCCGGTCTGTTCACAAGATCAAGAAAAATTACTTAAAAATGGACGTAATCGGAATGCAACAATGCAGTAACATTACTAATGGAATGCGCTTCATTCAACTTGTATAATACTGTCAAAAAATGTTCGGAACGTATGCATTTTAATCATGGAATTATGTCTCCACGGTTTCATTTAATAATCCAAGTATAAATAGTTCTTAGCATAGTTCTGATTATTTTAGAACCTGTAACTTCTGAGTAAACAATAACAAATTACCCACACTTTTTACAATATTTCTTAAAAATGTTCAAATCCCTATACCTTTCGTGCAAATAGTTTTAAATGTAGATTTTAAATTAGCGCTGTTTGATGTTTTTCAGAAATAAATGAACTAGTGTTTAAAATGCAAGTTTTTTTGAGTATCTTAGAAGCATTATATGTATATTATTGGACTGTTGAAAAAGTGTTACAGTCGGTCATGACCATTTCAGCAGCTCGTAAGTTCCTTACAAGTACAGTTGATTGATTAGAAGTTAGTTTCAGCCTTCCTTACCACAACAAAAATGTTCAAAGAGAGTAAGAATGAAGGTACCATTCAGTATGGAGTTAAGAGAACGCGGAATTTACATATAAGGTGTGTTCCCGCACAGGATCCTTTACGCAAAGAAACAGTAAGTTTTGAAGGAAGGTTAGTAAGCAAGATAAAAGTTGAAGAAGAAAGTCAGAGGTGCTGAAAATAGAATAGCAGTGAACCGAAAAAGATGGTCCTTAGCAATCCACAAACATACTTTATTTCAAACACAATTCATTGTTTTTGGGTCAAAAGAGACAATGAAAAATTTTAGAAATCTGGATCTAACTCTTACTGTTGGAAATGATAAAATTCACCCGTCAGAAAAAGTTAAAAATTTAGGTATTTGGTTCGATA
>JACJUY010001807.1:114946-129049 GCA_014220935.1 Platorchestia sp. MABIK
AAGTGGGTGGGGGCAGTGGATAAGAAGGTAATTTTATTTTTGACGCGGTACTGGGAGCTTGCCCGCTTGTGATGGGGTTGACCTGTCCTGTGCAGGGGGAGGGGCTGCACTCAATGAAGCGGTCGGGGTAAACCAGCTATGGCTGTCGGGCCTGACTGTGGAAGGTGGTTGTGCTGGGCTGCTGCTGATCATGGCAGTTCTAATGCGGCCAGTGCTGCCTCTCTCGCATCCTAGTGACTAAGAGTGTTGTTTGTGGCCTGCTGTCGGCTACCCTCCCATAGGGAGGAGAGGCCTGGTATATGTATGTATGTATGTTTCTGAATTGATAGGCGGGGCAGTTTTCGAGCTGTAACTCACATGTGCCTGAAAATCTTGGTTCTTCTCGATCAAGGAATATTGGACTCAGTTGGAATTTTTTTAGCAGGAAATCTTTTTTATACAACGTGCATTAACGGCTGAACTTTTAAAAATAATTTTTGATCACCGTATTTTTCACGTAAATAATGCTACCGGCAAAACATGAAAAAATCATTGCTTTATCTTAATATTTGTCTTATGAAACAGACATTAGCAGTTGAACGCTACGGTACAATACTATGTTTTTTCTCAGTTTACAAAGTAAATAATTTGACACAAAAAGTAGAGGGATGCAATACACATTACACCAGGCACTTCTCATGGGAGAAAATAACATAACCAATCTTTAATGTAATAGAGAGACTAATTTGAACGGAGTGCGTAAAAAACAATATCCTTTACAAATCAAACATATTTTATTACAATTGTACGGCGAAGTACTGACCCTGTAAATTTTCTTATAAGATAACATCATTGGACTGCTGTGGATGGATCATGTTGCTAGAGCTCTATGCTATACTAACTCTAATTAACTCTCGCAACTCACTATAGATAATCCTGAGGTTGCGAGGAGACGCGTTGCAGTGCATCACAGCCCTCACGATAGCGAGCTCCATGACGGCAGTCTTGCCTGAGCCGGTGGGCGCCGCCACCACCACGCTCTCGTCTGGAGGAACACACGCGGCAACATTAACAGCCTGTTATTGTTGGCTATCCAGGCTATGCTAACAGCTAATGAAGTAAACATGATACAAAAAAGTAAGCAGCTAGTTATGTCTGAAGTAAACATGGCATGTATGAGTCGTGTGCAAAGTTATGACAATACTAGATGTATGGTCTGATAAAGATTCAAGTTTAGCCTTTCGCATAATCTCAAAAATAAAAAATATAAAAAAAATGCACAGTCACCTAATAAGTCGGGCAATCTACCAGATCCCTTCATGTTCGTGTTGCAGAGCATGCCAAACAGAGCTGTCGAACGAACTTCCCTCTAAAACTCCTCCTCACTCTGCAGTCTACTCTTACGCAGAGAAGTACGACATCCCCGTTCGCTTAGACGATGTTAATATTATTGCTACCGCATCTAGCCAAACAGATCTCCGTATTCTAGAATCGCTTTTTATCATGAAAGACAAGCCAGTTTTAAACGACACGCTATCCTCCTATCCGTCACAAATAGCTTCTTAATTTTTAAATGTTTTGCAAATGGACTTTTGTTATTGAAAAATAATTCTGATGCTGAAGATGACCTTAGAAGTCGAAACGTTCGTTTTTTTTAATTCTCTTTTTTGATTAAAACACAACGGTTAATTTGAGAGTTACTGTCCTTGCTTTTTTATTTATACTGAAATGATGTTCAGAATACACTGAATCTTCAAAAAGCTCTAACGAAGATCATTTATAGACTAATCAGTTACTGAAATGAAAATGAATTTAAATGAATTAATCAAGAGAACTCCAGTTGTTGAAATATTAAATAGTTCCAGTTCCTAAGTTCACGGCCTCTTAACAAACACAAAACGACTAAATGCCATTACAGTCCTCACGACTCATGTGAAAGCTAAGGGTCTTCCCATTTCTATCTGAAATGGCTATAATTAAGCTTCTAGCAGGCAGCAACAGATCAAGGAAAAAATTAAAAAATCATGCACAACTGATATCTTTCAGATTGAACGCACGCAAGTAATGAAAACGCGATTTACTAATCATTGAATACGATCGGCAACTTATGAACGTCATACAACATTTGGATGTCGTTATCACAAGCTAAATATTGCTTTGTTTACTTTCTAGCCATTTTCCGTCATTAGACTGGTTAAGCCTATGAACCGCAGTAAATAAATCAAAGAGTACCGTAGAGAAATACAAGAGGTCAAATTTTTCAAATTAAAAAATTAAGCACGTTTTGCTCGTAAATATATATATACACCAAAATATGGATACTTATTTAAAAAAAAATTCAAGTCTTTACACTTCAAAGTTAGACTCATTCCAGACAAATCTGCAAGAAAGCTAGCGAAATCAAATTTCAGAAGGTCATTTCGCCACAACACGTGGTTTGGAAAAAGCTTGTATTTTTACGATTGCTATTTTCGAAAGTGATGTACTCCTCACGTCAATCAATGATTGCTTAAATTTACTGAAGTGTGGTAATTCCCGCAGTAACTTAAATATGAAAAATTCCAATCCAAAGTGGAAGTTTCAAGTATGTAGAACACCAACGATCCATCGATGTGAAAAAAATTAAATTTTCCCTCTGCATTGACAACGACTGAGAAAATGCGGAGAAAAACAACGAAACTTCAACTCATAAATAATATGTTGTTATTTTCAACATTGGTAAAATAAATTCTAGATGAAACAAAATATCGATCGATTCTTCAGTGCGACTCTGAAAAATGGACGGTTACCAAAAATCTACATCAAAGGTGACTTTTGAAAATGCTTTCTGGACACATTTTGAGCTTGTATATTTGAATGAAAGAAGTGCGAGCTCACCCGAGTGGTAGACGCAGTCGAAAACGGTGCTCTGGACTACATTGAAGTATGGGAAGTCGCCGAACACCGGTCGGAAGCGGGCGGCTGAGTATAAGGGTTAAGGAAATTTTTTCTTTGTTCCTCAGTGGACGCCGCTCGTAAACATTACATTAAACAAGCGTGCAAACATTTTCGCGTAAAACCTGCTATTCAAAGCTAGGCGAGCGTCACTATCACTCCAGTGCAAACGTCCACAAGTATATCTGTGATTAGAGTAAAAATATTTCCCTGCGACTCTAGCCTAAACTTTTAAAAGACCATCTGTCATCAAGGTAAAAAAGCGACACCACGACTCCAGTGCAAACGTATACAAGACTATCTGTTTTTAAAGTAAAGAAAGGCTTCACTTTGACCTCAGTGCAAACGCATGCGAGAACAACTACCAACAAAGATAAAAAACTGTCACTACGACTCCAGTGCCTGCGCCTACAAGCAAATTCACTGGTAAACAAGGTATGCATCGCTGTGACTCTAGAGCCCACTCTAAAGAATATCTGCGATCAAAGTAAGTTGTACTTCACTACAGCTCCAATAAACATGGAATGTGTCCCTAATACTTATTGCGAGCTTTGCAGTGCTCGCTTCTTCGAAATTTTTCATCAGCCGTATCATATGCTAATCCATAGTTTATGGCTGAAATTTAGCGATTCTTGTACTCCCAGTTTGAAGCTCTGTCACAGCAAGTTGGTCGATACATCTAACACAGCATTCGGTCGCTTTACTAACTAATTAACGGCGGTTAATCACAAGGCGTCACATTTCGTAAAGCACTTCTCCCAAGCTCGAAGACTCGGAGTCTATTTTCAGCTTATCCTTTCGAAAATTCTTCTTCTCCTTTGATTATTATAGGACACAGACTATAAGTAATACATCGTGCCAGATCATGCTGGGTTGCCATAAAAGTCAGCCAGATCCTTCCGTAGATTATCATTCGAACGCGCACATAGTAAAGTTTTGTTTTCAACTTCCAATATTCCGCTAGTAAAGCATACCCTAAATTACCTCCTAAGCTCCTCTTATTGCCTCTAGATAAATCAAACATAGGTAGTTGTTTGATTTTAATTCTATGCTGGTATCCTTGATCAATGTACATTTTGCAATTTATTACTTCTCTGTTTGTTTATGAAGAGCAAATGTTCGAAACGATCTTACTTTTTCCTTGCCTTTTAACAAGAATGAATATTTGGTTATCTCCGTTTCAACACTAGAACACTATCGGTGTTACGTCTTGGTTCGTGTTACACCATCTCAAACACGGGATAAATATTACCCCATCTTGAACAGTAACAAAAAAATTACAAATAGCTGCTCAACAAAAATACTGAAAGTACAAAACTTTATGAAAAATTACACTCATTCCTCCTCGTAAGAAGCTAAACGACACAATACTGTGTAGGTGACTTGAAAAAATTCCCCCAAAAATCTAAAAATCTTGACTTTGGTTAAAATCAAATTGGACCAACATTTCAGATCTACTCGGGTTTTTGTTTTAGGGTTAATATTTGTGTTATAAACAACATGTAAAAACAGTTCTCGCACTATGACTGCTCATTGCAAAATAACTAATATTACGTACTGTAAGCTCTGAGTATTAATGAAGGTCTAGTTTCACTGAATATGTTTTCAAGTTTTCATAGCATATTATCAAATTTTAAAAATAAAATTAACGTAATTTGTTTGCTTTGGAAAAATGTCAACATGATAAATGGTCGGACTAGAGATGGCAGATAATTAGCAATCAAGTTATGATAGTTAAACGGTTAAAATTTAAAAATGGAAAACTCAGCGTCTTAAATGAAACAGAAATGACAATTTGTAAACGAACTAAATCCCGTGAAGAGCATAGGTATCGGTGATAGAAATTCTAAGAATGTGCAGAGGTGCCAACCATCGAATTCTCAAGTTATCGCCAGCCTAAGCAAGAGAGAAGAGGTGCAAAAGCATCACGAATGAGGGTGGAGTTTGGAGTAGTGATGGGACAATCATTTAAGCTTTTTTTAGAAAATGACAATAGGCACAACAAAAAAGGCATCAGCAAGTAGCTAAAAATCAATGCGAAATAATAAGTAAGAAAAAATGATGCAGACTTGTTCTTTACAAATTTACTCACCTCATTCCGAATAAATTATAGTTGCATTTTCTGTGACGAAATAATCTAAAACAGCAATTTTTATTCAAAATCAAGAGCCCTAAATTTCTATATTTTTATTACATTGGTTGGAATAAGAACGCCTAGCCATAACATTAGAAATCTCAGGAGACCAAAGAAAATATACTCTTTAGTTCGAACTTGAGAAAACGGAGACTCCATTGACAAGCTGAGTTCCCATACAAGATACCCAGCGCACAGAAAATGAAAATTACGAAATAATAGGAAGAAAAAACAAGAAAATTAAATAGCAAAGATGGCATGGGAATGGCGCCCCTAGGGGAGATACAGTTAGAATACCTCAGCTACAGAAGTCCCGAAAGTGCATCAATTGCTGACATAACCCAACAGCATATCCCTTTGGAGGTGCCAGTTCCCATAGCATAAGGGAAGCAAATCTGACTTAACTAAGCCTGCTGTTCATCCTATGCCCTATCTTAGAAATATTCTTTCACTCTGGCGTCCTCGTATTAAAGTGCATTGTCTCCAATCAAAATACAGTGCTAAGTGGGACAAGGCGTAAATAGTGGCATAACTAAATTGCATAATGATAAAAAACTCATGAGATTTTGATTTCAAAACTAGCAACCGCTTTCAAGCTATACTCATTCATACAAATGCAACAGAAGTCGAAGTAAGCTTAGCAAGCTCAAAGTACACAAACTGTGAGGAAAGGATACGCAATTCAGCGACGGCCCGAAGACCATGTTTCGTCACCAGGCTCGCTTGACTTGCTTTCTGGGTCGAGGAATAGCTTGTAGGATTAATGTTTTCATCGCATGCAACGTCCAATATTTTTGTTCTACTGACAATATCTCGAGGTGGCCTCTCGACCGAATCATGGTTATGTCCACCTGTACTGTGGCGCTGCGAAATATCAGGGTTACAGTTTGAATTGCGAATCATATCTCCATCGAAATGTCGTCCAACAAACTTTTTGAAAAAAGCAGGGGAAAAATTTTGCTGTGGGGCTGTATTGAAATTATTTAACAACGATTCTGGCTGTCCAGAGGACTCATGTGTGTTAGCTGAGAGGTTACTTTTATTTGTATAATTTGAAAATGTTGGCTGGTTAAACCCAGGCGTACTTTCGTCATAGCTGTTACTGACCCCGGATGTTAGCATTTTATTAGACGTTACACGCGAATGATACTCATTGGGAGGGGTTTGGGCGATGAATGGCGAATCGTAACCCACTGCAGCTATTCCGTTCCATGAGCTATGCTGAGGAGGGTCCCAACTCATGCCTTCACGACGGTTAGTAACATTAGAGCTTGGATAAGTTTGAGCGGGATCATTCTCTCCAACTGAAAAATTTCTCCCATCGTTACAGAACGATGAATTAAATTGAGCATTGGCCGTGAAGTTGCGGTGGTCGTCAAATGATCTCGGAGTGAATCCGTTGCTGAAAACGGCCTCTGCTGACCCATTCCCTTGGTCGCTGAAAATTGATTGCGTCGCTCGATTTGAGTCCATGGCAAGAGCTATTTTGGACGGTAGCTAAAATGACTCAGATTGAAGAAAAGCTGGCTTGGTTCCAATACATCCTCCTGAAAGGATTCATAGACTTCGTATTCTGAAAGAAAAAATATACATTGCTTAAAACTTTCGCCAGGTCACATTTCATTAAAATATGCTTCTCACTATTCGTAGAAATAACCTATTATATAGGTTCGCAGAGACATAACTGGATAAAATAATAAGAAATTCCATAAGAAACAAACGACGAATTAAACATTGTGTGAGAATTATTGTACAAGAAATTCTTACTACTCTAACACGTGATGAACTGGAACGATTTCGAAAAGTTTAAAAGTTGGAAAAGAAACATTGTAGTATTAATGAAAACTTCCAACTGAAGTTTTTACAAACGAATAATAAGTAGATGAATAATGAATTGCTCTATGAGGGAATTCATTTTTGCTTCCAAATTTGCAGAAAATCGTTTTTGTCTCGGTTTCAGACACTTAAGAATATTGACCGTCAAACTTGCGTCGATAATTTGCCATTTGATGATACGTATAGTGAATAACGATCTTAGACGTGTGAGGCGTGGCACAGACCTGGCCGCATGATTGTTCCGAGAACACGGAGCTGAACTTAGTACTGCCGCCGCAAGGAGAGGAAATGCGGATCTCCGGCAATCAGGGAAGTAAACGCAGCCAGATAAGATAGAGCAGCTAAACGAAAAAGCTCTCAACAGTCTTGGAGGCGGATTGTTCAACTTTTTACGTCGTTGTTGAGGTACAGCTGGCTACGTAAGTTCTTGCAGATACACTTACGCTGCTATTTATCTCCCTATGACGACGGAAATTGTTTCATCTTTAGTCATCTTATTGCCCTTGTCTTACGTTTATAAAATTGGGACGGCGATTCTGGAAAAAGTGGGCTGATTTGTGCCCTCTGACACTTAGTGCCTTCAAGAACCCAAAGTTAGGGTTACTTAGACTGCATTTTATGCCCAACATCGCTTGAAATTTTCTTCCCGCAGTCAATGAATATAGTAGCAACTCTAAACAAAAGATTTCACATAAAACCCTATTAAAACAATGAAGTTAGTTCAAATGACTCGTCCCTCTGAATACAAACTTTTTTGCAGGTTAAAGGGCATTGTGGTGCAGAACTAGGAAAATATCAGACGGGCACTTTAAACAGCTGGAATACTACTGTATGCTGTAAAAAATCCGCTCAGTGCAGGTACGACAATATTCGAGCGGAAAGCAAATTTACACAATTCATCTTCACTGTCCAACTTTATCAATGCTTTTGGCTAATCCCTGTATAGGGCATTATATTACTTTGTTTTAGACCTCACTGAGCTGAGTGCAACAGGTCACAGTGACTGAAACAGATACCCAGCAATGATACAATTTCAGTTTCTGCAAAATGCCTAAAGAATGAGTGTCTGCCCTATGATAAATCAAATCCACAACAGGACATGCCTTCCTCATCACAGTGAAAACCACAACGCCTCAGTTCATCAGGTAAGATTATATGTTAGTTTGGTTTCCATTACCACAACAAAGGTGTTCCAAAGAGAAGGAAGATAAAGGCACTATTCAGTAAAGAGTTAAGGGAACGCGGGCTCTGTACACGAGGTGTGTTCCCGCACAAGATTCCCAGTACACAGAAACAGTAAGTTACGAATGAATTCAAGAAATAATATAAAAGTCGAACAAGAAAGTATCGGGTGCTCAAAACCAGGATAATAGTGAGCCAAAAACAGAGAATCCTTAACAGGATGAAATTTCTTATTTTAACGCAAGAAGGTCTGCCTAACTATAAATTCGGGACCTCACGTCTTCCTCCTGGGAGTGATAATATCCACAAACACTCACTTTAACTTCACTGTCCGTGACGCGGAGACCGGCGTTAACGAGCTACATCTCATGGAAATTATCGCTAAAAAAAAAAAGAACTATTTCGGGCTGCTGTAGGTACATAGTGCAGTTTGTCCCTTGGATACGGGAAAAAATAAAGAAAAAAAGAATACTGAAAAGAAGAAGACGGGAAGAAAGAATTCGGGAAGAAAAAATGAATACGGAAAGAAGAAAGAGAAACTATTGCGGGCTGCGGTACGTAGTGCAGTTTGCTCCTGAGATGAGGGAAGCCCAAATAAACCGAGCAGTTTAGATGAAATGTTGGAGATAAACCGTACTCGGAACTGTTCTTGCCTTGGGTATTTCCATGGAGATAAACGCAAACTCTGAGCACTTCCGACTCTGATAACACGTCTCTTACCGACGTCTGCGACACAAAATTAGAGCGTGACCGCGACAGAAGTTAGGGTCCACATTCCCTCTACCCTGAATATGAACTCACAATGCTCTAACGAAGTCATTAATGAATCTTAGTTGTATGAAAAATAGTGAACGATCTCCATGCGGTTGTGGAAAATCATTCAAAGTCACAGTCATTTGAGAATGTCACAACACTGCAAGATTGCAAGATGCTAAGTGCTCACATTTTGATGGAAGAAACTCAAACGGGAGAACTTTGGTACAAATAAAAATAAAAAGCATGTAGCGTAGCCACGTCGATAGGAAAAATAAAGCTGCTGACTGTATCGCAACAGGCATGAAAATTGTTTCCAATTCGTGGCTTAGCTCATGAGCGAGGAGCGACTGAGCGGTGAGCTGAGGACGAAATCGTTTGCTTCTATAAAGGCAGCAAAAATTACAACTGAATTAGTAAAAATCGTTGCCACTAAAGCCATTTAAAATATGTTTAGGAGATAAAATAGGTGAATACGCTGGCATTCTAAAGCAATGCTAAGCAGCATAACCAAACGTTTTATTGGGCTTGATGCTAAATCACGCAGCTACCAGACCTGAACGTAACAAATAACAGAACGGAAAAAGTTTTTGTGTTTACTAAGGACAAAATTGCTGAAAACTGAAATATCACGATAACGATCATGCGTACAAAGTTACCTGCTTATATTGTAGAAACGTGGTTAAAAATTTTCAGAGCATTTGCACTTTCACTTGAAGATACCCGATTGTGCCACCACGAGTTAATGGGGAAACATTTTATAAGAAAAATTTGAAGTATTTCTAAAGGCCCACATTTTCATTTTTTACTTACTTGCATCGTACGTAACCTTCTTAGCTCAAAAATGAGCTTGAATTCAAGTTTTTTTTGCGTCTTGGCAATCGTTCCTGCGTCTAACAGTTTTTATCACTCGTTCAAATTTGGTTAACTCATATTACCTAACTGTATGCAGTCTCGGTGAGAAGCACAAATTAATGTCAGAAAAACAAATTTACACTCTACGTATAATGAAAAGTGTTTCAACAAAATATTGATGCCTTTTTCTTAGAACATAACATTAGAAATCATTGAAGCAAAAAAAGGTCCCATTATCATATTTTCTGAAATTGCTTTCCTAATCACTTTTGAAATCATAGCGAATTATTTTTTCTTTTAAATGTATTCAAATATCGGATAGAAATTTGGGTATTTGATCATTTGTAGCTTAAATATTCTCAGTAAAACACCAACGAACTGAAATATAAACATTGGCAATCCTGGAATTAACCAAAGGCCTGTGTTGTTTAAATGTGATCAATTGTGGCTGTAACAAAGGTTTAATACTTAATAGTAACATATTTCATTAATAATGAGGTGGTTTAGGATCTTTTAAAATGAGTTTAAATGAACCTTTTATAAAACTTATGTACATTCCGGTATAATAATGAGCTAAAAGGATGGAAAATAAATAATTTGGCGCTAAAAGCGAATACCTGCTAACACCCAAATGCACTTGGTGTTCTTTGCAGAAAATAAGAAAGCGCCGTAATGTGACCGATGAGAAAATCAGCTGAACTTAATCACCGCTTTCTCCACAATTAAGATGCAGGAGGCATGGGCTTGACTTTCATATTTATGTTGCAGCTTCGAAAGCAGTGTAACTTCCTTATAAAAACCAGCCCGTTATTTTCGTAAATTCGTTATATTCATCAATTTTCAGTCTCAACTCTGATGCATGACCGTATTGTGATTGTATTAACATCGATAACATTGTAAAAGATTTGAACTGTGTTTGTAATTCCGATTCTTGAGGAATTACGTATTATTTCTGCTGAGATTTAGAAATACGGACGTAAGAAGCTTGATCGCTCATGATAATTTTCCCATCCTGCACAAAAAGTCACTCATCTTACTGAGGTATTGCCTTGATACGCCATGACTAATTCCTGCAAACTTTACCACGGCATTTTCACTGGCAGGAAATAGTTAAAGCGCCTCATCTCATCTCGTCCAATTCAAATTCTAGATCACTGACGTTTAAGTTTGTTGTTCACTCAGAGTGACAGTTAATATCTAATGCGACTCAACTTGAATCCTAGTGTCACCCCTACTTCCTTCTCAACTAAAATCTAAAGTGCATGAAAACGCGCATCACTATGACGAATGTTGTACGTCGTACAAAGCGGGGTTTGAGGATGTTTAGCTGGTTAGAGGAACATTGAATGCGATTCTGTTAGTGCTTCTTTAATTTAATTGTTCCTTCAGGGGTAAAATGTCTCATCTGTCCAAAAATTAAAGCTCATAGAGAATTTATCACATTTTTAATTATCATTTGGTATTTGTGGGTTATCTGTCATCACTTGTTTAAGGGAAAAAGGGAAAAATTCCATTTATTTCTAATGCAATTTATCTACTTTCTCTCTCCCTCTCTCTCTATATATATCTATATATATGTATATATACAGTATATATATATATACAGAATATATATAAAATGAATCTCTGGGACCTTCCTCTTCAGTTCTTGGAAGAACCCAGAGATTCATTTTGGTCTGAAACAAAACAAAAATTAAAATTAATAAAAATTAATAATAATTTAATTACGCTAACATAACTTAAGCTAATCTTAACATCAATAGGAAACCATAAATTAAAAGTGGTGACAGATAACCCACAAGTACCATCATTTATTGTAATATTTCAAGCTTAAGTTGTTTGTTTACCATAAAGAAGTAAATAAATACTCTCTCGTATCTGAACCTTTGGGGCTGATGGGATAGTCATTGCCTATTTCAGTTTCATTATTGCGACGAGTGGCATGGTGGTCAGCAATGCTTCTCTCGTATCTCTACGGTTGCAAAGGTTCAGTTTCTGTGGGTTCAGTGTCCTACCTGCCTTTTTTTCGGGCAGTGCGAGCGAGGGCATGGAGATGGCAGGGCGTCCTGACGGGGAAGACGGGCGCTCTCGACTCACTCGAAGCAACTAATGAAAAAACCTCTGCCATCCTCTTCCATCTTGAACGACTATAATTGAAGCATCAAAGAGAGTATCATGTCCTAATAGTTCTGGAGAGACCTGAAATCATTGGTAAGAACAGACCAGAGTGCCAATTTTCGACCGGTAGAACGAGCGATCATTTAAACAATCTCTTTCTCCCTAAAAACAGATCAATTTGACCAGGCTCTAGTTTCTGATGTAGTGCATCTAAAAACACAAATTTAGTTTAAATTTAAAACTAATACTTTCTCTAACCTTCGAAATTACTCAGAATTTTTATTTCTGTCTGGGAATGGTGGTAGCGAAATATGAGCGAAAGTCAGTATTAGTTGAAAATATTGAAGAACAGTATCATTTGAGACGTAGTACGAAAAGATTTTTGAATCTTTTCCAGATAAGCCCCACCACCAATGCAACACATAAGCTCACCCACATATAACTTACGAAATAATGCACCTATTGACTTCAAATTACTCTCAAACGAAAGAATATTTTAATCTTTTGCTTGAAAGTAATTTGAAGTCGATAGGTGCATTATTTCGAAAGTTACAAGTGGGTAAACTTATATGTTGGTTTAGTGGCAAGGTGTATTTGGAAAAGATCCCGATTTTTTCACCTGAAGCAGGACATATAATAGGAAAGCCTACAACTTAGTTAAACCTTTTCTTCATAAATTGTACCAAATTGGGCTAAATATGCCTCAGATAGGGGTTTGCAAGTTGATTTGATTCTGTTTGTGGTAAAAACTGAACAGATTTGGAAAATTCCGATCTCTTAGCCTTTGTAAAACCACTATGCCTTTAATTGTATTGAAGTTGATCGAGCGTTGTGTGGTAAACAGATTTTACTGCATATCTCTAATAGGTTTAAAAAGTATTAGAAATTTTGTTTGTGCCCCAAGTAATAGTCATTTTAAAAAAATGAATTTAATTTCCGGAATTTTTCACGTCCAATGTAAAAAAATTATTCGTCAACTTATCTAAAATGACTTTGATTAAAATTTTTTTTTAGAAGAACTGTAATTAGATGACAAAACTTAATTGTTATTCAATACATATCAAATGAATTTTAATTTCTAGCTCTAATGAGCGATATAAAGAATGGAAAAGTATTGCCGCTACTTTTCAGCATCGACGCACGCCACACATTTAAAATACGCATTCATGCGGCATTTTGGTCTAGAAGTGGTGATGAAATTGGTTATCTACGTATATGCTATTAGTTGAAAATGTTGAAAAAATTAAAAGTAAAAATTCATTAATCTTCATGTATTTCAATCCAAATGCTAACAAAAGGAACATTCTTTAGTTCCTTGTTTAAGGTATATTAAAAAAAACGCCTGAAATTTTGCCGGACCGGGACGATCATTGTGAAATGGTGAAAATGTTAGCCAGAAAATCTGCTGTGTTTTGAAAACGAGTGTCATTTTCTGAAAATATAAATGGGTGAATATAAAATAACTATAGGCAAAACTTTAAAAATCTGATTCGTATTTATACTGTGTTCACAAGTGGTAGAAATTGACACGCTACTCCTAGAGCTACGTAGATAAATATTGAACAAGGTGTAAAAGTTGGTCATATTATCAATTTCCTCAGGTAAATTGACAAATTTTGTGTTTTTCTAATCAAATTTGAATGATAAGCTTCACCCTCAATGTAGTTATTGTGTGCTAATCTTGATGTGCCCGCTCTGTGCTCACACTCACTCTAGTGTCAGTGCATGTATTTTATTAGTTTTATCTCAGCGAATTGTAAGACAGTATTAATATGAAAAGATTGAATATTTTAAGGTGTAGTAAAATAAAATTCATAAAACTTGTTGTGCATGTTGGTGCTGTCACCTGTGCCACCTTTCTAGATATTTAGATGTACAGTGTTGGCACACTTGTAACTGTGCCAATGCATGAAAATTGATGAAGATTTTAATTTATGAGTGTGCAATGAATATTTTATGTTATTGTTATTTATTTAATAGTATTAAGCACTGTATGGTTGTATTTTCCTTGAAGGTAAGGAAATGATCCCAACATATTAAACTATGCTTCATTTTGCTACACTTGGCAGTGAAGCTAAATATTTAGTCATGTTTTTACTTTTAAAACTTAAAATTTTAGTAATTGATGATGAACATTTTTCAAAACCTCTATACTCTGATTAACGGATTATTATTTTATATTAATACTGGCATGTTTAAAACATTCCAATGCCTTTGTTGAGATAAAAGGCTTTTGATTGTCATGTTGATTAAAGTTGCATCATTTAGAGTGTAGATCTATTTATTCAACATGTGTAACAATGAGTGTCTTA
>JACJUY010001808.1:2778-15858 GCA_014220935.1 Platorchestia sp. MABIK
TAACAAGAGATTATGTCAATTTTTAACTCAACTTAGGGTTCGATTAATTTGAAAATGACTTGGATTAATTTGAACTTTACTTGGATTAATTTGAACTTGACTTGGATAAATTTGAACTTGACTTGGATTAATTTGAACTTGACTTGGATTAATTTGAACTTGACTTGGATTAAATTGAACTTGACTTGGATTAAATTGCACTTGACTTGGATTAAATTGAACTTGACTCGGATTAATTTGAAGTGAAAAAGGTGTAGACAAACGTACGCACGCACGCCAACCAATCAGCTTGTAGCAGCCACGACTCGCACCTAATGTCATTGTTGTCAAGGCTTTCAATTGGCTGCGTATCCAGCCTTTACTGCGATACTCGTTTAGAGAGAAGGTCTAATTTTCATGCTAAAGTTATAAACGTTTCTGGGCTTAGTAAGGATGGTGAAAGCCAAAATAGTGAATTGCGGTTTCATTGACAACACTTTTTATTATTTTTTCATTCACAATACATACACGTAAATGCGCATTCATGTGCATATCTGTAATTCATATTTCGAGAGTCACCCGCAATTAGGTTAAATTCATGTCCTGAATGTGGAATAATAGTCAAAAAGTGCAATGAGCTTAGCAGTACATTTTTTTAAATTTTTCTACGGAATCGAACACCAAAGCGGTGTAGGAACGCTCTCGAAAACGATTAGGCATAGGTTTACAAATTTGCATCTAACAACATTTTACATCCGTTCATGGCAAATTACAGGCTTTTGTGTAGGTGTACGTTAATTTTAAAGAACATAGAACATTTCCTTTTAATCCTAAAAGCGACATTTCGTGAATTTCAATGCTATCTATTTGAGCAACGAAACACTTTGTCTCTCCAAGTTTTCGTCTCAATTTGCCATGACCATCAACAGGGGAAGTCAACGTATTTTAGAAAATTTTTATGCAAACAATTGCGCGTTTCTATATATGGAGCAATTATTTGCAAATGATTTAGAACATAAATTTCGAAAAAGAAATAGCGGTGTCATAAATTCTTACGCTATTATTTTTGTTGAAACAATTAATAATGAACTAAAAAACATCAGGCTAACAACCAAAGACGACCTGTAGTAAGTTTCATCCAAGCGCCAACATATCAAGCAGCAAAATTTGTATCTGGTATTTTCCACCTCATAACTAATGATTCACCGCAAAAATTGATTAGTAGTGTCCAAACAACATTGTATTTGAAGGAAATATAGCACCCAAAAAATAACGTGCAGATTTTCCATGATACAAGGAGTTGTCCAGGTGCATACCACCTGAGTTTTGCCCTACACCTGTTACTAAAAATTTTGAATGAGTTCATTAACTCGTCGCGACAGTCATGCAAGTAAAATAACCCGTCAGTAACGTTGTCGCGTCGCTTGCCAAAGTTATTTGAAGCATCCACAACTTGTCAGGAGTCAAATATTTCCAATGGAATCATGAAATGAACAGGCAGGTCAGTGGGATCTTTTCCAGATAATCCCCGCCACTAATGCAGCACCTATGTTCATCCACTTGTAACTTTCGAAATAATGCACCTATCGACTGCAAATTACTCTCAAAAGAAAGATTAAAACATTAAACAATTCAAACGAATGAATTTTATACTTCTTTTGGGAGTAATTTGAAGTCGATAGGTGCATTTTTTCGTCGATATGATCATGTGTTGCGTTGGCGGAAATAAAAATGCAATCATCGGAAATATGAATTAATGCGTAACTCACTTTCAAGCCTGTTTCAGAAACGCCACGTGGAAGATGCATTCGCAGCTCACAGCCCTTGCAGACGATATACCTATTGCGATTTTTCAAAATAAAAATAGTGTCAACAGTATTACTAAATTCTCAATGGAATTGGAAACCAATAGATGCATCCCTCATCTAATAGTTCTCCTAACTGAAGGCAGGCTGATGTTCAAGATGTACCATAAGCTCACACTATGGAAGCTACTTAGATTCTTTCACATGCCAGCCTTTACTCTAAAAACAAAAGCATAGTCAAGTATAATATAAGTTAGTTTAAGCCTTCCTAACCACAACAAAGGTGTTCCAAAGAGAGGAATGAATATGGACACGTACACGGAAGTCTATGCACAATGTGTGCTCTCACACGGGCCTTCTTTGTGCGGTGATACAATGCTGCTGTGCCTTAGAACGATATGTATGTGATGACTTTACAGCAGTCTTTCGAGCTTTCTGCTGCTACCACTCACCCTACTCTGTCCAATTCTGGCCTGCAACTTGAAAAATCCTTCCTGCCACAATTCAGACACTTCAATGAAGTATGAACTCGGTGGTTATTTCAACACGATCAGCCTGTGTTGTTACCCTCCATGATGCTGAAGAGCATTGTTAGCTGGTCACTGGTGGCACATCAAATTGCACAAGTGGCAGGCCTCGATGCCCCAGGAGAGGCAAGCTTCGATGCCTCAGGAGGGGCAAGCCTCGATGCCCCAGGAGTGGCAGCCTCGATGCCCCAGGAGTGGCAGGCCTCGATGCCCCAGCATCAGGAGCAGGAAATTCAACACCAGCAGCTGATGGAGAAAAACAGGAAGAAATTTAAGTAGAGTGATATATCATCTTGAATAAAATTGAAGCCCACTACCCAATTAGTAGCACTTCCAGCAACCTTAATTTTTCCTGTGTTTAAGGCTCCACCACCATGACATGATTTCACAGAGCAAGTAAAACGGAATGAGTAATATACTCATTTGGGCAAAGTACCATTCAATAAAAATCCCCAGGAATGTATGAGTCATTAGGCTCCTAATAAATAATCCATTTAATCTGGCAATGCTTGTAAATTATTCATACGCAATGTATGGCTCAGGCTTGGTTGGCTTCTCAGTCATGAATACCCACACCATTTTAAAAACACATGCCTTTGAGATTTCAAAAATAAGTAATTTTTATCCCTTCAGATGCAAATTAATCATATACAATAGATCTAATAATTAAATTAAATCATCCTATTACCCAGCATCTATCCTTGGTATTTTGTGAATCGTTGCACAGATCCTTATGAAGTTTTCACAGCTGACACTCAAAAATATTAAAGATCTAATCATGCAAAAAAGAAAAATTAATTAACATGTTATTGACTAACACATCCTATTATGGCTATTAGATGCAATGTTTATGAATGTTTTAAAACAAAATATTTGCTGTTTCTTTTTTGACAAAGCAGTGCACATAGGATTTCCTTCAAAAATGCTGTTCATTGTTCAGTACATTAGAATACAACAAATTTTAGATATAAATAAATTAAATACTACCCATCATTGCCTACACGACATTTTTTTTAAATGACATTTCTTAATTATATAAAGTGGTTTATAATAAATTAGGGTGATTTTTAATTTTAACATGATCTGATTTTAAAATGTACTTCACTTTTTCAAAATGTAAATTTACTAATTTCAATGAGAACATTCTTTATCTCAATAATCTTTATTCATTTTAACTGGCCTTCTATTCATTCAATTCAAGTTAAATTTCAATTTGAGAGTAAAGTTCATAATAATAGTAATTCCATTTAACCTGAGCAAAATTAGCCAGAAAGACCTCTTGATTTTGATTTTTGACCTTGAATTTTCTAAGGCAAATTCTATGTAAACTTTGTATGGTCACCATTGGCGGCCATCTCTCTACAAGGCTACATAAGTGCAGAAGCCTGCATGATTTTTTTAAATTATAATACAAGCAATGAGCAATAGGAAAATAACAGAAGTTTAAAAGCAAAACAATTTTTGAAATAGATCATGCGAGGTTATTCAGAGAAATCATGATAGCATAATGATTACTCTTCGTAATAGCTAGGCATAAATTATTCTTGAAAATCTTATAATTAGTCACATTACTTTTACTGAACTGAACATTTAATAAGTGGAAATTTAACAATTATTTACATCCAGCAAACTGAAAAAACTTAGGTAAAAGACAATGGATATACATTCAAAATGTGTAACAGTTACTTATTCAAAATAGTACTAATGAGGTAGTTTGAGTGTGTTAATTTAATATGAAACAAACAGTTATTGCATATATAAAATAAATAGGAAAACAGCCAATTTTTGACAGATAAATTTGCATTTATTTATTCAATTTAAAAATAGTTTCTTTTAGAATGGCCTTTGTAACAAACTTTTGCATAAAAAGAATATGATATACTAACCTTAGTGTCAGTTAAATTTTTGGGCCATCTAATATTTTCATTATTTTAGTACCAGCTACAAATGTTATATTTTGCTAAGCTTAAATAATTGATAATAAAAGTTGAAGCACATTTAAACATTTTGCTTCATCTGCTCCAGCTTTTATGGCTCAATTAAAAAGCTATTCTTTTTTGCAAACAATGGGTAATAAGAAACTCTATTAATTTATGAAGCTTTGATTCAGTAGGTTAATTAGGGAAAACGATGCAACTATAAGTTTTACATTACCTTAGTCTTGCAGAGGTCTTCGAAGAACTGCTAAGATTTTAATAAAAATCTTTCTGGCATTTCTGACGGGCGACAACATGGATTTATAGTCTGAACGACAGAATTCCCTGTACACACACAAGATTTTTTCGGTATTTCGGATATATTACCCATCTTCAACGCTGCATTGCAACACGGTTGAATTTAATCAAACATCGGACACTTTTTTAAGCGTACGAAAGAAGCCATTTTTACTTCTGTAGCTACTTCGCAAGTCACAGGCGCACTGACCGTAAACAAAGTCAAGTGATGATTTTTGATCACGTGTCAATTTCTTGGCTCTGCCATTCGCCAGTTCGCATCTACGTCATTGTTGCCTGAGCTGAAATTCACTTAGTGATAAGTTGAGTATCTTCTAGAATATGATCTGTGGCACTGCTCCGTCGCTCTGAGCTGCTCGAGGATTCTGAACAAGAGCGAAAACTAGAACTCGCCCAGCAACTGCAGTCAGTTCCTCCCAGAGGCATCCGTCGCTGCTTCCAGGAGCAACAATTGCCCCGTGTAATAGGGTCTTTACGCATTCAGTAGTCAATCGTGCACTGGCATTTGAGTCAGAGCATTTTAGCTCAGGGAAGTGGAAAGGTTGCAGTATACAATTAGCGACGAAATTATTCGTACACCTCTCGTCTTTCAAAACTTTCTAGAATAGCTCAAAAACTATTGTTGCCCGAGGCATGGGATTTCCCCATGGTGTAAAGCACATATTAGTGACAATAATATGAAGTTTCTAGAATAAAACATTATTTTTGAAAGATTTAACAAGCTGAAGTTCAGAAACCCGATAACACAAAATTATTTATACATTGAGAAGTATTACACTTTATTGAGGTGAATCTACCATTTGCGTACATTTTTATTAATCAATAGCGTGACCTTTCATTATCATAACACGAGAAAGCCTTTCATTATAGTTTTTGACAAGCTTTTCCGTAGTTTCAGATGAAACATTGTTCCATTCTTCAATGGCGATGCGTTTTAATTCCTTAAGATTCTTTGGAGCTCTCTTACTGATGTTGACTTTCAATTCCTGCCTCAAATTTTGAATGGGTTTGAGATCAGGACTCATCGAAGGTCCTGGCAGCACATTTATCTTATTTCTTTGGAACCAGCTAGTTGTAGACTTGGCCGTGTGCTTTGGGTCATTGTCGTGTTGAAATACGCACCGCCTTTCAAGTCCCAGACTATTAGCTGAAACCTTCAGGTTTTGGTCCAAAATAGAAATATAGTCATCAGAGTTTGTCTTCCCTTCAATTGCAACTAATTTTCCAGTACCCGATGCAGCAAAACAATCCCAAAACATCTTTGATCCACCTCCGTGTTTAATTAACTGTTGGCACAGTGTTCTTCGGCAGGAAAGCTTCACCATTCTTACGCCGAACCTTCTTAACGTCATTGTGCCCAAAAAAGCTCGATTTTAGTTTTGTCACTCCATAAAACTCTACCAAAAGCCTCTGTCGCTATGCAAGTGTGACTTTGCAAAGTTCAAGCTAGCAGCAACATGACATAGTTTGTGGAGTGGAGTCCTTCGAGGTCGGCGCCAGTGTAGGCCTTCCTTGTTCAGACAGCGCTGGATTGTGCGATTGCTCACGCTAGTTCCCTGAGCGTTCAATCACTCGGCAATGTCGTTTAGCTTCACTCGTGGATTAGCGTTGACCTCATGACACAATTTTCGAGAAGTTCTCACGGAGTGTTTTTGTTTGCGACCACGCCCAGGCAACGTTTCTGCAGTACCAAACTTAGCAAACTTTTTTATAACAGATTGTACTGTAGATCTTGGAATGCTCAAACGCTGGGATATGTCTCCATAACTATTTCCAGCTTTATGGCAGTCAATAATCTTCTGTCTGAGGTCCACACCGAGTTCCTTAGTTTTTCCCATCGTGGCGCTAGTGTACGAATGACAAAGCTCTACTCCTCTGGCTCCCCGTTAGCTCTGGCACAGTTTTTTAGAATGATCTCACACCTAGAATGTTCAAGAACATTTTAGACACAATTTTTTTCAATAAAGCAAGTATAACGATAAATAATTTCAATGAAATGTAATGTTCTCAATTAAATGAATAATTTTGTCTTTTCGTGTTTTTGAAGTTCAGCTTATTAAATCTTGCAAAAATAATATTTTGTTCTAGAAATTTCATATTATTGTCACTAATATGTACTTCACACCCTGTGAAAATCTTATGCCTGTGGTAACAACAGTTTTGATTAATTCTAGAAAGTTTTGAAAGACGAGGGGTGTACGAATAATTTCGTCATTAACTGTACGTGACTGCTGTTGGCATTATTTCTTCTTCCAACAGAGATTGTTGCATCTAGTTGTTCCACTCTATGTAGCTTGCAGCTGAAGAAAGAAAAGGAAGGATTAAAAGGGGAATTTGCATTCGTATTAACACAGATTTACATTAGAATGTCGAATTTCCTTAGATAAATCAGCAGTATCATCTGCAAATAAACTTGAGACGTTTTTGCATCTGTTCCTATGCCTGTTGTCATGGTTTGTTCAGAATTTTTATTGTTTTTGATCCAAATTAGCTATTAATATTGTTTTATAATACTGCTAATTCAAACCAATTTTTAATTTGATCTTTTACTGTATTTTGATGGCCTAGGACTGTCCCAGTATTAAGAATGAAAATGTTTTAAGTTCATCACTCCAGTAATGGCCAATATGATTATCGCAACTAAGTGCGGCAGGTTTTATTGAAAGGCTAGCTACACATCCTGACCATTTTAATTACCTGTTAACCGTCAGTGCAGTGTTGCCTCAGGGCATCTTCGCTGCGCTGTCACGGTCTTTAACCCTTTAACGCCCCAGGGCACTATACGGTCCTCTTTCGAAAGTAGCCGAAATTATTGTATTTATAGCTAAATCTGTTCCCTAATGTCTTCTTTGAAGTTCACTGCCGAGTGGCAGTTTCTTTCGCATTTCGGTATCTGAGTTAACTAGAGTATGGAATGACAGTATTGAAAGATAAACAAAAACACTTGCGTCTACTTATATGGACAGATGCCATTAGAGAACACGTTGCGTGAGCTAGGTAACTTAGCAGTGACAGTAAAAATACAACCTACGAGGGGCAGATAACTGAAACATTAACGGTTAAGAGGTTAAAGGTCAAATTTGAGATTCATTTACTTCTTAAGCATTTATTTTTGACGCTTTATTTTTTTAAGGAACAAATAATTTTGTTTTAATTGTAATGACCTTTCGGGCAACATAAAAGCCAAGGGTGTCTTTAGTCAGCTCTACGTAATGAATTGCAGAATTATTTTCGAAAGTTCTGAGTTTTCTTTTTGTTGTTGATGTCTTGCTTCATTGTTGGTGCCAAGATCGATCCGTACATTTGACATAATATCAGGCTAACGCTTTGTGGAGGATTAAGATTCCAAAATTTGACTTGTAATTAAATTTCTGCCTGCAAATGCAAAGAACTCTACAGGTACTTTTAACCCATCTTAAACAATCTAATGCGTTTGGTCGATGTCCGCCGTAATTATGATACTGAAATCTCTTTGTTCTTCAACGGGCACGATGCATGCAGTTGTCATGCGTGTTGTTGGCGAAAGTTATTTGCCCTATATAATCTACATAACTGAATATTCATCAACTCTGAACTTCATTCTCCAGCTTTTATTCCATAGCAGAAAGCGCTCCAGGTCTGTTTGATGACTGCTCTATATCTCTCAGTGGAGGCCAAGTGATGTAACACTTACTTTTAGCTTACTTAATACTCTGGAATCAAGGTAGAGAATATAGATTACAGCAGAACTGAGCTCGCAATACTTCTTTGTGTGACGCCTGATGGGATGTAACAGGCGTCCGGTTGGGAATCGTGTTATGAAAAGTCTACAAGAATAGCTTTCGCTGTATTGCTCATGGTGTTGATTCACTAAAAAACTGAAACGTTTTAAATAATTTATCTTCCGCAAATGAATGTTTGTTAAGGCTATTCCAACAAACACATTTGAGTATCGCTAAGTGTGGGCCCGAATAATTTCAACGATTTCTAGGGCATTCTATCTTCAACGCTATTATTAGGTGAACAATTTTATTTAACTTTTACACTTAACCTGGTCGCACACTAGATTAAACAAAAAATGGGTTTACTCACATTTCGAGACTAAAGTTTACAACAATAGTTAGTACCAACTGAATAAAATAATATAGTCTAGAAAATAATTGTGAACGATTTCGTGAATCAAGGTAAATTAGCCCATAAAGTTGTTTAATGAAGCAGAAAATAGACTCGATTAGCTAATGCCATTGATACTTCAATATGAACAGAGATTCAAGATTCGTTTCGAAAGCTTTGTGTGAACTTTATTCACAGATCCCAGCTGGGATCGAACTCCAAGTCTTAGTTCCAATGAAAAGGCCTTGAAGACCGTGCTATAGATTAAACAGAAAGAATGAATATACTTCTATTTCGTGTTATAGAACATAACTGACTGTTTCTTCGTATGATGATTGCTTGAGAATTTTTTTTTTCCTCCCATTAGCGAACGTTTTATGCTTGAAATTACATATGAATAGCCCGAAGGGATCCAAAAGCTTTTTAAAGAATCATTCAAGTGGGCAGTGTATGTTAATATCCTCACCGCTCTAATGGCTTTTTTTTAGAGTGTAAAGAACAAATTGCTTTTATTTCTATTAGTTTCATGCTTCTAATTTATATTGTAAATATTATAAAACGAGCCGAAGAATGTTTCTGATAGATTCATTTATTTTTTAGCTAAAATTTTGAGAACACTTGTAGGAAGGATTAGGCCACACCCTGGGCCTGCCTTATAGTTTCATTTTGTAGGTAAGCAAGCTGTCTATGAGAGTTTCACTCAGAGCTCATTTATGTTGATGAAGAATTTAATTTTTATCTTGCCATAGAATTAGTAGAACAGCTTTATTGTGGAAATTATATTATACGGTTGTTGTCAGGATAACCTTTTTTCCTGTCGAATTTATCATTATGAGTGAGACAGATTTTTTGCATGAAGTGACGTTTTGCATAACTTAAGTATGCGCAACTCTTTTATAAAAATAACTCCCTTCTTAACTATCATAATTTCCTGCTAGGTTTGGTTGCAGTGCTGCTCACAGCATAAATAGACGCAATGGTGAAAAATTTGACCGTCCATCAATGCAATGTAATGTTAAATTGGTTCAGAACATCATCCTAAAAGCTTGAACTAAGGCACTATGCTTCCTCCACGGGTGCTAAGGTAGAAAAGCGAATTGTTGGAAAATTTTGGGTGACAATAATAATTGCTGGTGTTCGAAATACAAAGAAACAAAGGCTAGAAACCGACCAACTTCAAAAACTTTGAACTCGACTAGTGTAATTGGGAGTAATTTATTAGGTGATTTGAGATTGAGAGAAGTTTTGGTTTAAAACAAAATGAGGTTCGTGGGATGTCGGCTAAGGCTTCCCTCGTCTCGCCCACAAAGGAAATTAGCTCCCGTATAAACGGCCTTCAAAGACTTCTGAAAACCGCGAACCGAAGCTTTGTTACAGAAAAGTTAACGAAGATTTTTATTTGATATTTTCTGATGCGAGTTCATTTTCTGAAGAAGCTCAGGTTCAATTTTAGTCAGACGGCGGAATTAATAATAACATTTTGCGGGTCCGTCCTCAAATGCTTTAGGTCTTGAGAGAAGAAGATAAAAAGATCGTATTGAGGCTCGCTCTGCCATTTTTGATTTCTGAATGCATCAGGCTGTCTCACGTGAAATGTTGCGTTGGAAAATGAAAGGAAAAATCGTCGTAATTTGATAATATTAATCAAAATATAGTCTCTCCCTCTCTACGATTTTCGCCCAACTTTTTCATAAAGTACTTATTCCATCTTCAGAGAACTTGTTATCTTTTTCATAAATAAACTGTTAAAATGCTTCAACCATACTTTTTCATTTAATTTTTTATCGCGCATGAAAGTTCGAAACGCTTGGAGAAGTCAAGCTATCAGGAGAATAGGGAGGATGTGGCAAAATTTCACAATTCAGACTATGTTGCTTGTCGACTGCAGCACTAGAGGTGTGGCTTCGTGTATTATAGTGAACCAAAATTGGTCCATCTCTATTCCCCAGTTTTGAAGGCTTCTTCATTTTTTTCGAGCATTCAATCAATGCCTTCACAAAAAGATGCTGCTGTTACAGTATTGCCGTGTTGCAGAATTGTGACATGAATGAGTCCTCTTACAGACCACCGAAGAGTGACCAGTCAGCATATTTGGTTGTCAACGTATCCATACGAGTAAAAGTAGTCAATTAAAAATAAACTTTTTCTAGTATAAAAGATACTTAAGATCAACTATGTACATGCAAATATGCATACCAAGAAAACTACTCCAAATACTATTCATGTGAAACAACCAGACCTTTCACAATTAACAGCAATTTTTACATTTACCACGTATAATTAAGTCTGTACTTTTAGTGGTTTTGAAAATAGTATAACTAGTGTTAGAGCCCGTGTTTAGTCATTAGTCTGAAGTATGCACATGCAGTGAAAATTGAAAACTTATGTAAGCCAACGGTTGATCGAGGATTTAAAATAAATTTTTAAAACCCAATAATCAAGACAACTAACAGCAGAGCATGGAAATGTGTTTTTCGGAAAATAAATAACACATCCTAGGACAAATCGATATAGCCCATATTATTTTGTCGGTTTTTCCTTGTTCAAAATGCTTAAAAAATCGTCACTTGTAGTGTTGAAATGAAATAGTACTAAATAGCTACACTTTACAGATACGTACGTGCATGTAATGACTAGAACAAGTGCGTAGTACCATGAAACGATGATATTATCTTGCTTGAAAATATGTAAAACAACAGGAATTGATGTTTAAAAAAATCGAACTGAGAAGAAAGTCAGTTCCAAAGTAGATTTTATGACATAAGATTGAGTTCGGTGTTTTAGAAGCACCACACCTAGTAATGTGTTGGGTGTTATTTTCCAGATACTACTCATTTATTTTTCTTGGAGACAAAATATCCAAGAATTTTTTTGTATAATTTTTGAACAGGCTTTTCAACTTATTAACCATAGACAAGTTTTTTAAGAACACCTTTTTCTATAAATAAGAATTCTCAGTTTAACCATCCTTGTTTAATCCTTCCATCTTGGAAACTACATTTATTCTCGCATGCGTATGATGTTTAAAGTTATTCATGAAGATCATACTGGGCACTTTGAAATACGATTAGTTGCAGTTTGTAAAAATTCTTAAAGTGAAAATTATCTATTAGGTGGATAAAAACAGTAGTGAGCATTGTGCATCAAAATGGATTAGTATGACGTCACTCAAGAGATCTGCGCCGTGATTATTGAATGTCGTTGAAGCTTTTGTAGGAAACACTCATTGGTTAATCTTCAACAGGATGATTAAGGAACTTGCATTAAAAAGCAAAAACGTGTGGCTTCGGCTCGAGATTCTTTTACTGCGCTTGTAATAAGCATCTACTGTGAATATCAGGTCTGAAAAATTTTCAAGAAAAACGAATCTCACTTGCCGGAATCAGTTTCTTTTTTTGCTAATAGTCTATTTGAAAACTACCAAATATAGAAATTTGAGCCAGAAAATGATCTTTTTTCTTTTGTTGTAATACATTAAAAAAATTCAACAAACTAGTTCATTTTTACTTTTCTTCACAGTCCATTCTTCACTGGTTCTGAACTTTTTGTATACTTTTGTGACTTTGCTGATGAAGATCACCTCCAAAAAGGTTTCTAGGTTATCAAACTTATCTTTAGTTTCCTGAGTCTCAGATTCACACATCAACTTATTCATTAACGGGCAAACGAATGCGTAATGGCTGAGCGTTGTAAGTGAAGTGTGCAGGTAAATAAGTTTTTAAATCTTGTATCGGTCTCGAACCATTACACTGAATCAATGATCAATTCATCAGAGCAGGGTGTCCTAGAGTTGTCAAATTAGCCTTTTTCCAAAAATTATTTTCTAATTTGATTTATTTAGAACTTATATTTTGGCTATGTCTTTAAATATTCACGTGAGAAAAAGACCAATCCAGCCAGCCTGAGCTGTTCAATGGTAGGACTTTCAAGAATCTCTCTCATCAACAGAGTGAGTTGCTGAGAACGGTATTATTTGAGAGATGTTTCAAAAATTGAATGCTGTCTTGTGGATGGTTTGCTATTTGTGTTGCGTACCTTGTGGTCCGTGATGAGCGCTCAATAGATTATACGATTGTATGAATAGTGTTATGAGTATGGTGTCTCGTAAATCCCGTACGTGAATAAAGTTTTGAATCTGTCGTTCTCTTGTTAGCATTCATATAAACTAGTAGGACCCGTGGAAATTCCACGGACAATCCCACAGTTAGGTGGACCTGGTCATCATTGGCTTACCAATTCCAACCTTACCTATTCTAACCAAACCCATCCAAACATATTCTAACGTATCCTATCCAAACTGTTCCTGAAAATATGTCAAACATTAAAAATCGTGAACCCATGATGAAAATTTCATCAAAATCTCCTAACCTATCATAACGTACCCTAAACTAACATATATTACCCTAACTTAAAACCAATGTCATCAGCTGGGTGGACCCGTGA